>CM048748.1:46890577-47108077 GCA_026315105.1 Locusta migratoria
GGTAACTTCAGTCAACCTTGGGACAACATATAGACTTAGTTTCATAAAAATCAGATCACAGAAAGAACATCATCGCAATTTAACATTTTTCATCAACAACTGTCATGTCTATCTTTCTCTTTCATCTTCAAAACTAATAGATGAATTTTCAGGGGGTTTTCACAGGAAACATGAGGGTATCTTGCGGTTACAGAAACGCTTCATTTCATAAAATCAGATCAGAAAAAGAAACACTTCTCTCAAAGCAGTAGCATGTATCTATTTGTAGAGAGTAATCTCCAAAAGTACTAAATGAGCATTCATGGGGGTATCACAGATAAATAGAGAATATCCTGGGGACATACAGGCTTCATTTCATCAAAATCAGTTCAGGAAAGCAAAAGATATGGTAATTTGAAGTTTTAGGTGTATTTCATGCTTGGAAAGAATGGCGCAATGCAGCAAACAACTAATAGATAGCGCTTCGGGAGTTCATGTGTAGTTCGGGACAGCAATTGCATTATCATTTGAAAATACTACTTACTCTTTGACTTTTCAAATGTACCATATTTCTGAAAATCGTTTTCTTGGTTGATATGTTCTACGAAATATGATTCAACACAATGAATATAAAACTGATACAATCCTCGTCATGTTTAATCCATATATTTACATACCGATATCACAGTCTAACGTATATCACAGTCTAACAACTGCTATGGAAGTTGAAGTCTCACTCTTGGAGTGACAATAGGGCATCTAATAGAAAGAGAACCAACCGCAAGAATAATAATTGTTTTTCAGTGGTATTCCTACTTCATTAAGGAAATAATTATTACTTATTATATTTCAGTTTTCTTTGCCTCAGCCCATTGTTCAGAGATATGAAAGACGGTGAAATGTTTTAAAAGGAGAATATAACTCATATATGATGTAAGCTACATCATATTCATGAAGAATGTCTATTTGTAACACGTTTCACATACGTATTAAAAAAAAACAAAAAAACTAACACATTTTTATGCGGTTTTCACTGGAAATTTGAGCTGAGATTGGGGCAACATATAGGCATAATTTCATCAAAATCGGATCACAGAAAATAAGATACATTGCAATCTTAAGTGATTTCAGTAACTGTCTGTTCATCTATTAGAAGTACCTACTCTTCTAAACTACTTCACGGATTTGCATGGAGCAACTTTGTTTCATAAAAGTGGAATACGGGAAATTGTTTTAGATGTAGGTTCTGCTTGAAGTAGGTATTGCGTAGTACAGCAAACAAGCGACAGAGGCGCTGTAGTGCACCAAAGAACTAATAAACACCGGTGCTGCATAATAAGTATGGAGGGGGGGGGGGTCCAAACGAGGAAGTGAACGTCTGTGACAGAATTAAGCAATCTTATGTCTATGAATACCAACAAACATTGAACATAGTGTTACTGATTTCACTTTGTGTAAGCAATAATTAATGACATTTCTTTGCTTATTTTGGCACGTTTCACTTTATGTATCAAAAAAGTTATGAAGATACATTGTTTCGGACAATGACTTTTACTTATTTGACATCCTGGCTAGGAAAACTGAGTTTATTGACAGAGCTACCCAACAAGGATTCTATTTTTACTGACTGAGGTCTGGAACCCTAAAAAGCCATGATACACAGAGGTCCTCCTTCAACAACCGTTGCTAAGGATGGGCATATAAGCTAGTTCCAAATAAATAATGTTTGTGATGTACTCATTATCTCAACCCAATTACTTTTCACGAAATAAAATTTCTACAAAAAATCTAAGCATAGAACTTTGGTGGATAGGCTATGCACAACATCCTAGTGATATTTAAAAACTCTAAACTAAATTAATTCCGAAAGTAAAACTGAAAAACGGAAGAATAATGGCACCGGTCAAAATGACCAGTGGTGATCCTTCTAGGTAGTTCACTACTGTTGGTCCTCCTAGTGTTAAAAAGGAGTTTGTAATAACTAAGCCCATAGTGGCACATATATCCAAGAGCTCTTACCAATTCCTGCTGTATCCTCTCCAAACTTACAAATAAACTTTTAATACCCTTCTGTTTTTCCTATCCTGGCATTGAAGTCACCCATGAGCAAAACACTGTTTAAAATTCTTCACTGAGTGTGTGCCCACCTCCGTACTCTAGTGGACTTCGTGGTGGGTTGCTTTGCAGGGGGCCTGGGTTCGATTCCCGGTCGGGACAGATTTTCTCCACTTGGAATTCAAAGTGTTAAATATTTGTTAAGCTTATGGGACTTAATTGCAGGGTCATCAGTCCATAAACTTACAAACTACTTATAAAGTAACTTATACTAAAGACAACACAAACATCCCTACCTGAGGGAGGATTTGAACTCCCGATGGGGAACAGCCTTGCGCATTAGAGCATAGCGCCTCAATGCGCTCGGTCACTCTGCCACGGCCACTTGGGACTGGGTGTTGTGTCAGCATCATCATCATCATCATCCACTTGCAAGTCACCAAAATGGCATCAGCTAAAAAGACTTGCACCAAGCAAGCTGAACACAACCCCACTTCGGATCTAATGGACATTAATGCTCCATGATGATGATGATGTTGATAACAACAATAATAATAATCATTGAGCCTCTCATAAAATTTCTCCATCTCATTTCAATGAGTCCCTTCTCAGAGTGAATACACTGACACAATTCTAATTTACTTGCTGGAGACTGCCAAATTGCTTTACTGATTTAAAACCTTACACCCTACTGTGCTCTTCCTGCTTTTATTCTTGACATGTAGACCGTATTCAAATTCAAATGTTCAAATGTTTGTTAAGCTTATGGGACTTAACTATGGGGTCATCAGTCCCTAAACTTACAAACTACTTATGAACTACTTACGAACTAGGACGGCACAAATATCCATGCCCGAGGGGGGATTCGAACCCCCGACCGTAGTGGCCGTGCTGACCATGACTGGAGCGCCTCAGTCACCTCGGCCACCACGGCCGGCCCGTATTCTCCCACTTTGTCTTCTTTCCCCTTACCCAAACATCACTAACAGGTAAAACTTCTAACTCATCTTACTTGCAGCCTCTTCCATTGCAGCCCATGTTGGTTATTAATAGTCCCCCATCTCATTCCAGATCGTTTGATAAGTTGTATCTGAGGAGTCCCTGGTCTAAAATTAAAGGCGGGACACCATCAACTCCAAAGGTCCAAGGCATTTTGCTCTGATTGTTGCCGATATCAGGTCAAAGTATCTGGGAATCCCATTGGGTTTTACCCTTAATGGTTGAGGGATTAACAAGTGGATTTTGTAGTCTTTGCCATCTAATCACAAAGGTGGCCACAACTTAGAATATGTCAGAGATGTCCAACCTTAATCCAAATTAACTGGTATTGCTAATGTCAGGACCACTTACTTGGCCAATCATATGTGGTCCATGGTTCATGAACTAGAACATGACTACAGGAGCCCACATCATGGACCATATTGTATTATTAACCCTTTCAGTTAATTTAATGTAGTTTTTAATTGCTCAATCAATGGCTTCACTTGGTCCAAAAAAATTACAAAAGTGTGAAGCTGACAATCAAGCAAGCATTATGATACAATTCTTTAGTTTCTCCCGGCGTATTTGATGATCAAAATATCCACGGGTGTACTGCCGGTCTATAGTGTCCAACGGGCACTATAGACTGGCAGTACACCCGTGGATATTTTGATCATTATGATGCAGTTTGGCTGGTCACAATCATCAGCGTCAACTATCTTGCAAATTAATTACTTTCTGAGTAACCAGACTATGCAGTTGTAAAATCTGGATACTAGGCTTTCTAAACATTGGTATTGTACAAATTTAAGCTAGGAAACCTACTTTCAAACAAAACTAAATATATATCTACACTCAATGCAATGGAACATAATATTTTAATAATGTAAAATAATATATTTTTATCTAATTAATAACTGAATAGAATAGTGTGTACACTAAGTAGACATGCTATAGAGAATGAGTATCTAACAGCAAATATATACAGCGAAGATGTTAATAAAAGAACCAGCAACTAGGTGCATAATTGAAATATTACTTCTTACCAGTTTTGGTCAATTAGTAGTGTCATGATTCTAATGGCCCGTTTCTCTTTTTTAAATATGTCAGTCAAGTGAGATTTTGTTTCTCCCCAAAACATTATTCCGTAAGATGCAATGGACTGGAAATAAGCAAAATACACTGATCTTATACATTCTTTGATAGAGACTCCGGATGTTATTCTCAGTGCAAAACGTGCAGGATTGAGTTTATGTGATATGTATGCCACATTTATTTATTTGTCCAGAAATTTGCAGATTGTGGGACACGAAAACACATAAATTACAATATAGTATTATTAAACAAGTATACACACACAAATTACAAAAACAGTTTTTTTTCATCAATTACAGGGATACAATATAACAACATTGTTGTTTCAGCAGATGCAAGAATTTTAGAATTAGGTATGATGGTTTTCAAATCAAACACAGACCTAAACTACAAAGACAGTATTTTTCCAGCAAGTAAGTTACATAGATAAAGTGATGAGCTCTGAGTCATGAAAGTTATACACAATAGATATTTGCGGTTACATCCTTTCACTACTGTACACAACCTTTGCAGAGATCATGCCTACATTTTGTTGTCTTAAATTTATTTTCAGTCATGTGTTCCAAAAATCCAGCTACAGTGTAGAAGCAATGGTCAAGCAAAAAAGTTTTGAGTGTTTTGCTGAACAGGGACTGAGACTTGCTATTTGTTATTGCTGATGGCAAGCTGTTGTAAAGATGGACGCCTTGGTGGAATGTGGAGTTTTTGAATGCATAAATACAGGTGCTTTGTACATTCCAGTTCAAGTTCTGATCTATACAGCTGCCAAGAATTTTGTTGTCTGTGTTTTCTTTATCTCCTAGTCACCCAAATATAAATGGAGGTCTTCTTTTTCATTGGCCTTACTGTACAGAATGTAATTTGTTTTATTTGAATTAAGTGTTAATTTGTTTGCCTGGAACCATTTTCGAACATAATTAAGAACATTCCCAGTTGTAGTGGATAAGAATTTGCTGTCATCACTTATACTTGTGTCAGCTGCAAATAACATAATTTTAGATGAGCTGTTTGGACTTTTAATATCATTTATTTAAATCAAGAAAAGTAGGGGTCCAAGAATACTACCTTGTGGGACGCCTGCTTCCACTTTCTTGGCATCTGATACCAATTTTACTTTTTGCTTATTGTGGGAAGATATGATTTCTACAACTTGGGTTCTGTCTTTGAGGTATGACTCAAATAACTTCCTTCCAATTCCTCTAACACCTAATGCCTTTAATTTTACAAGGAGAATTTCGTGGTTTACTGTATCAAAGGCTTTTGAGAGATCAATGTTGATTCCAACTACACTTTTTTATTGTCTAAATTTCTGACAATTTCTTCTGTATAGCTGTTTCAGTGCTGTGCCCTGTACAGAAACATTGTTGGTTACAATTTAAAAGATCAAATGTGTCCAAGTAGCTTAAGAGCTTGATTTTTATGAGTTTTTCAATGATTTTTGTAAAAGATTGAAGTAAAGATATGGGTCTGTAGTTTTCTATTTCTTATTTGAAAAGTGGTCTAACTTTAGAAATTTTCAGTCTCTGTGGCAACACTCGTTCACTGAATGATAAATTTGCAATGTGTACAGGTTTTTTATTAGTGATACTAATTCCTGTAGACATATTTGTTTTAAGGCTGATGATTACTTTTAGCATTTCTTGTTCATTTGTGAGATACAATTTCATACAGTTACTGACTACTGTTGATGCTGGTTGTTTTCTCCTGTTTACTGAATTTTTCGTTTGTTTTTGCTGGTACACTTAGAAAGTAGTTATAAATGTAGTTAGGCATATCTTCCTTCTTTATTTTAATGTTATTATTTGTCTTAAGCACAATATCCTGTTATGTACATCTTTTTCCTGTTTCCCTCTGGACAAATTCCCATGTAGTTTTTGGTTTATTATCTGACTTCTTTATTAATCTATCATTAGTAAGTACTTTTGCTAGACTGATCACCTTTCTATATATTTTTTGTAGTTGCTTACATATTCCTTGAAATTTGGGTCAGTACATGTTTTTAATTCAGAAGTAAGTCTTCTCAAGGTCTTGGATCAGTTCTTAATACCGGGTGTGATCCAAGAATTTGAGTCTTTATGACCAGATGTATTAATTTTCACTAGTCTTTTTGGGAAACACATTTCAAAGTTTGACATGAAAAGAGACGAAAAAACATTATAAGCCATAACTGTATTTGTGTGACACACTACATCTACTCAAGACTGTTTTGCCATTGTGATAAAAAAAAGTAACTCACCATGTTCAACTCACATAAGTTATAAAAAATAATAATAATAATAATAATAAATAAATGAAAACTAGTGACATATCGAGTTCTTTGCAGGCAGTAAGGGAGATCTAAGACTTCTTGAATTGAATGATGGGTTGCGTCACCTCTCATACCGCGCGCACGTTAATTTACTTCCCCCCGCTCTGAATTCTGTTAATAGATGGTTACAGACGGCGACGGCTGCCTCAGCTCTTTGTGGCTTATCTCGGATGTATTACTGTTAATCTGGTATCAACATTTGTGACGCTTATCACTCTCACCACCCTCGAATGAAGTCAATTATGTGTTTTACGCAGCTGTCTTACAGTCTCTTCGCGTGACAGTGCCGATAAAAGAACTTAAAAGTGACATTTAGGGTTCATCTGACGCAACAGTATTATACTCTGTATGTTATATGAAATTATTTGTTTTCGAGAGGTGTGGGAGGCGGTTCAGAGTGAGAATCTGACATTTGTGCATTCTGAATGGTGTTGAAATTATGTCTATGAACCAATGTGTACAAAATGGGCTCGGTCCTCCTCAGCCGCCACCAAGACGACGTCACTCATCAGTAAGCAGACAGCGAGAAGTTACGTCGTCCAGGACATCACAAAGACGATCTGTTTGTTTGCCATTACCCGAGACGGTAATTAATTTTTCAATTAATGCTAGGTACGGTGCAGTACGTCATTTATTTGTTACTATGCTTCATTTCTACCTCCCTCATTGTCACGTCACGTGATAATTATTAAGGATGGTCCTAACAAAGCAGTTACGTAATCGCTCGTACTACAATTAAGGCAAAAGTACATTGTCATACTTCGACTTGCGTCAATATAGAATTGTCCATACACCCTGTTATAGTTAGGTACAAAATTTAAGGATGACACTGTTGTTATCGTCGTAGCATTCATCCCTCTGAGAGGAGAGTCACTACTTATTACTTAATACTTCTAAACAAAGAATACATCAGTAATAATACAGATGAAATTAAAATATTTATGTAGATTTTCAGAATATTTTGAAATCAACTTCTTCATACGTATCATGTCAGTACAATAACTCGAGTTGAAAAATATTCCAGCAAGAAATACCCGGAACTTCTGTTCTATGAAACATTCCCTTCGTCTACAAACCATGTGTCAACCAAAGATTGCACCAAATACGTTCGTGACCTCACTTTCGCGTTGCAGGTGCTTTGGAGAAACGTCATTGCATGGATGTCGAATTTGACAAGCTTCTGCAAGAAAGTGTTTGCATGCGTGTGTTTGCGTGTCTATTAAGCCGCCACAAAGTAAGCGTTTCGGGGATTATCAAGTACACAAATTTTTGACTTTGGGCTGTCACAAAACAAAACGGCAGAGGGTTGTCATTACGACATGGTAGGCAACATTCTCCTCGTGAAGTAACCATTAAATCCTTCCCCTGACGGAGGAAGGAGGAAAAGTGTACTGTATTAGATTTACTATCGATGCCATACGAAGGAGATCGTAATAGATTGATGGCAACGAGAAATGAATATGGATACTTATCAGCTGTTGGATTAGACGGTCATGTAAGTAATGTGGTGATTATCACAATCATAAAATAATTGACAATTAGATGTTGTTTGCCACTTAGATGTCTACGCTTTTACGTGTAATAAATGTTGAAACGCACCCTGATAAATACATTTTTCGTTCCGCCAGAAATATCACTATCACAACCTATGAAACAAACAAACGATTAAAGTGTCACGAGAACTAGTCTGATAGAATGTTTTTATTTTTTATATTCGTTTATTTTTAGAAGTGTACATAGCACGTCTCAATAAAACGTATGTGGGTACATTTGGAAAACTGTCGTTATATAGGTGTAATTCTGTAAAGGCATTTCCTGTTGAACTAATTAAGACCAGGACTCAGTAACGAGTTCATACCAATAAGCATTAGATCACCGCGGCCGTGACTCTGCTGCAGTCTGTCATCAAACCCAAAAGGTTGCTGACTGACACACAACCTATAGGTCCATGTGTGTTTTCCAAAATATCATAATACTTTACCTTATATTAAATTGCATTTTACCCAAGTGTTGTAAACAATTACTTCATTACTATGAGCAGTACTATGCTACATTACTAATACAAGAAATTCATAATTTGTTACTTCATTATTAGTTTACTATATGTAAACAATGTACGATATTGAAATTGTAGGCATATTGGGATGCATCCTAATGCATACTAAAAGAATTTTACAAACTACTGCAAAAGCATGTTTAATATATATTGCTTCGAATGTGTTGTGTGTGATCTATTGGATATTGTTCCAAAATTAGCGAGAAGGGGTGGGGGGACGTATTTAGTTATTGGAGAAGGTTTAAGTTTACAATCTGTCACAGCATAGTTTTGAGTGTTCAGATGTTGGGTATGGTTACTGCATGTGACTAGCATTTAAAGTGATAGTGTGCGACAGTCAATGAAATTCACTGATTTATATTTGCACAATATTCAAATGAATTCATGTTTGTCATTTTTTTTCTCTTGGGCTGGTACTTACTTATTGAACTCAATTTGTACCTTCTTGTACCAGTGTTTTCCCCATTAATGTCAATGTTTTGTTATGAATTGTTCTCATGATGATTACTGACAATTTACTGAGCGGACAAGGATACAGTGAGAGAATGTGTCAACCACAGGGCAGGAACATCATTACCGGTAATTACTTTATGGTCAGCTCAAAATCATTGACATGGGAAGGTGCAAATTGAACTCAATAAGGAAGTACCAGCCTAAGAGAAATACTTTAACATAAACGTGAATACATTTGAATATTGCCTGAATACATCAGTTAATTTCATTAGCTGCCATTCACTATCTCCTGATTATCCGGTCACATGCAGTGGCTGTAGCCAACATTTGAACACTCAACACTACACTGAACAAGAATTATAAACTTTTATTGTGTGAAATGAACACTTGTGGTTCTGTTTGGATTGGTTGCATGAAAATGAATGAAAGTGTGATAATTGGAAACCAGTAATTATTTCTTTGAGCATTTCTTAAGTATCATTACGATTTTATATACTAAGCTATTATTGATAGTATGACATTCAGAGTGATACCAGTAATGTTTCTAACTTCACAGTTGTCATATTTCTCCCCAATATCATTTAATGTAGAATCCAAACTGAAGGTTGGTTGTGTGTAATATGATCACTACTCTCTACTGTTAGCTGTAGTTCTACATCTACATAGATATTCCACAAATCACATTAAAGTGCCTGGCATAGGGTTCATTAACCACTTTCATAACTTTTCTCTACCGTTCCATTCTCTAATAGCGCGCGGGAAGAAAGAACACCTAAATCATTCCGTTTTCAATCTGATTTCTCTTATTTTATTGGAATGGTCATGTCTCCCTATGTAGGTTGGTGCTAGCGAAATATTTTCACATTCAGAACTAAAAGTCGGTGATTGAAACTTCGCAAACATATCACGCCGCAATGAATAACGTCTTTCTTTTAATGATTTCCATCCCAATTTGTGCAACAGTTCTTTGACGCTTTCCCACCCGTAACGTGATAGAACAAAACGAGCTGCCCTTCTCTGAACCTTCTCAATGTCTTCCGTCAGTCCCACCTGGTGAGGGTCCCACAAGTGGCAACAGTACTCCAGGAGAGGACGCACAAGTGTGATGTAGGACGTCTCTTTGGTGGAGCTGGTGCATCTTCGAAGCGTTCTGCCGATGAAACTTAACCTTTGGTTCGCATTCCCCACAATATTTTCTATGTGTTCTCTCCAGTCAAAGTTGTTCGTAATTGTAACTCCTAGGTATTTGGTAGAATCTACAACCTTAAGGTTTGACTGATTTATCACGTAATTAAAGTTCAGCAGATTTCTTTTAGTGGTCATGTGTATTACTTCACACTTTTCTTTATTTAGTGTTAATTGCCAATTTTCGCACCATGCAGAAATTTTGTCTAAATCGCTTTGCAGTTGCTTTTGATCCTCATTTGACTTCACTAACCGATAAACGACAGCATCATCCATGAACAGTTTGTAAACACGAGGAAGAGTAGGGGACCTATAACGCTTCCCTGTGAAACGCCAGATATCACTTCTGTTTTACTCGATGACTTACCATCAGTTACAACGAACTGTGTTCTTTCTGTTAGGAAATCGTGAATCAAATCGCACAATTGGGGAGATATTCCATAAGCACGCAATTTCGTAAGAAGCCGCTTGTGGGGTACAGTGTCAAAAGCCTTCCTGAAATCCAGAAATATGGAATCGATTTGAGATCCCTTGTCGATGGCACTTAATACTTCATGTGAATAAAGGGCAAGCTGTGTTTTGCAAGAGTGATACTTTTTAAATCCGTGTTGACAACTGGTTAATAGGTCGTTCTCTTCAAGGTAGTTCATAATATTCGAACAAAGTATATGTTCGAAAATCCTACTGCAAATCGACGTCAATGAGATAGGCCTGTAATTTTGGGGATCACTCCTATTGTCTTTCTTGAATATTGGAGTAACTTGGGCAACTTTCCAGTCTTTGGGTACGGATCTTTCGCTGAGTGATCGGTTGTAAATTATAGCTAAGTTCGGAGTTATTGCATCAGCATACTCTGAGAGGAATCTAGTTGGTATACAATCTGGCCCGGAAGATTTATTTTTGTTTAGTGACTTAAGTTGTTTTACTACTCCAGGAACATCTACTTCTAAGTTTTGCATGCTGGCAGCTGTTCTTGGATTGAATACTGGAGTGTTCACTTCGTCTTCATTGGTGAAAGAATTTTGGAAAGCTGTGTTTAGTAATTCTGCCTTAGCAGTACTGTCATCGGTAGTATTACCATTGCTATCGCATAGTGAAGGTATTGTTTGTATTTTGCCGCTAATGTACTTCACATATGACCAGAATTTCTTTGGATTTTCTGCAAGATTACGAGACAGGATTTCATTGTGGTAACTACTATAGGCTTCTCGCATTAAAGTCCGCGCTAGGTTGCGAGTTTCAGTAAAAGATTGCCGGTCTTGTGGATTCTGTGTCTTTTTAAATTTTGCATGCGTTTTTCTTTGTTTCTGTAACAGTGATCTGACATGATTTGTGTACCACGGGGGGTCAGCCCCCTCTTTTATTAATTTATTTGGTATAAATCTCGCGATTGCTACTGATATTATGTCTTTGAAAGTAAGCCACAACTGATCTACACTCGCATTTTTAGTTTTGAAAGACTGGAGACTATCACTCAGGAAAGCGTGAAGCGAATTTTTATCTGCTTTATTGAAGAGATATATTTTTCGTTTATTTTTGGTGAATTTGGACGTTTCGACATTTAGTCTCGCTACTACAACTCGATGTTCGCTAATGCCTGTATCTGTTTTGATGCTCTTTACTAGCTCAGGATTATTTGTTGCTAGGAGATCAAGGGTATTTTTGCAACCACTTACTATTCTAGTGGGTTCATGAACTAACGGTTCGAAGTAGTTTTCAGAAACTAAGTGTATGTAATGAGTTGTCATTGTTTGCACTACCTCACAAAACCTGCCAGTAAGTCAGCTTCTTGCACAAGCTACTCCTTTACTAGAGTAAAATTAAATTGTGAACAGTGGTAATTTTTGTTTTGGCTGTGTAATTTGTGTGCTGTTTTCAGATGATGGCTAAATATTACTAAGATTTGCTCGAATTAAGTTGTGGTAGGTGATGGGAATGACTTTTAAAGCATTTTCCATTTACAGTCAGTACCATAAGCCATTGTGCGGAGAGTTAACTTAATTTGCACAAAAGTAGACACCCTCTGACAGCAGGTATTGTGAGAATCTTCATGAATACTATAGTCCGTGTCACGTAGAAAGACATTCCAGTTTTCAGCTGTTCTGTCCCCAGCACTGACAGCCAATAATATTTATTCTCTAGGCACATGGATGACCTTGAGTTATGTAATGTTTCTCCCACAGGCTCAACTGTTTGCACTTGGCTGTCGCTCTTCCCCTCCACACTTTCCCTATCGCTCCACTTCAGTGTGCAGAAGTGCCGACGCTAACTAAATGACTTTAATTTGAAGGACATACTTTTTACATTGTACTGGCAGTTCCATTACAATGAGAAACTGCAATTTATGATGGAACAGTGAAACAACTAATCAACAATGTAACAAAATTTCACGTACTTTAATCTTGATGCATATTATTGCAGTATAGGCTACATACTATTGAATTTGTGAAATAATTTAAATTATTTTGCTTGTTGTCTTCAGTCCCAAGACCTGTTTGGTGAAACTAAAGACCTGTTTGGTGAAACTATTTTTGCTACTCTGTTCACTGCATCTTAAAGTAACTACTGCAACCTTTCTCCATTTTAATCTGCTTTCTGATGATGATGATGATGATGATGTAGATGACAACACTTGAGCGACTTGCAGATAGATGATATTACCTCCCCTCTTTTTCATGTCCATGTAACATCGAATTCATGATTACTTGGTGTCAAAGCTCTCTCTTTTCAAACAATACCTTCTTGTAGTGAAGAAATGCAACAGATTTTTCTCCACGAGTCTGTTCAGTACCACTTGCAATCTACCCAGCAAATCTTTTACTTTCTTTTGTAACACTACATTTCCAAAGATTATTTTCTTGTATTCATTGTTTTTTGTCCATGTTTAGAATCTGTGCAAGGTCACAGTCCAGAGAAATGCTGTCACCAAAGCCTCCCACCCATTTGATGTGTATTTGATGTTAATCAAACATGTTACTTGCCATTGCCAATGTGCTTTTCAGCATCCTCTATTATTGGGCCATCAATATACTTTCATACTGTCTAGATATTGAAATTAAGAGTCTTCATTTATGGTACTAAGTCTTGATTATCAGCCATTCCATTGGCCATTACCCATGTTTTGCATTTCTCATTTCTTACCTCACATTCTGTTCAGCAGCTTTTCCAATACCTTTGCTGTCTTTGACCAAATTCCAATGTAATCTGAAAATTTCAGGTTTTTATTTTGGTTCCATGACATTTAATTCCTTTCATCAAATTTATCTTTAGTTTCCTTTAATGATACCACAGTGAGTCCCTGACTAACAGCTGGGGTAGGCTGCAACCCTGTCTGTGCTATTGTGAACCACTGCTTCCATTTACTCATTATAATTGCAGTCTAGTTTCTGTACAACTGTTAAATATCTTTCTCCACTGTATGTTATCCCTGCTGCCCTTAAAAGTTCAGAAAGATCCTGTCAACAATTTGAAAATTGTTCTGTGACACACAGTCTACAAAAGATTTGCCTTCTGTAACATCTTCTAAGATAGGCTAAACTGTTGGGTCAGTATTGCCTTTTGTTTCACCTATGTTTCCTCAGCACTCGATGTGGTGGGCTACTACCAGCTTTCCAATTATTATGTGGGCTAAATAATCTGTGCTGCTTTTTTTTGTCATGACTTACTAAAATAATGGTTGTGTGATAATCGCACCTGCTCCCCTCGGAAATTGTTAGGTCCAGTGGTAAAGTGTTAGACTGCAAGCCGAAGGATAGCTGGATTGAAACCCGGTCGGACCTCGGATATTTTTGGTCTGCTTTTAAGCCGCCCTTCACCTCGGAACAATGCGAGGAGTCACCAAAAATGACAGATAGTTTGGATTCCACGTTAAGCTGTAGGTGCCCTTTCCCTTGTTGGATAACTGGGGTAGGCTAGGGACACAAAAGTCGCCAAAGTGGCATCAAATTGAAAGACTTGCCCCAGGCCAATGAGCCACATGAAATTATTATTAAATATTATCCTAGAAGATTAAATTGATGATAACTTCAATAATAATTTCAAGATTTTGAACAACAGTGTGCATATCTGTACAGACAATCTAGGAGAAATATCAATTGCAGAATGATTTTAAGAATGGAAAATCCAATAAGAATATCAATAATGGAGGCTAGGTAACAACTCACCGTAGAGAGGCTTGCTGAGCTGCTGACAGATACGAAAATAGATAATCACATTCACACAACTTAAATTTTTGGCCATGGCCTTTGTCAGAAAAATAAACACATACATTCATGCAATCACTTGTACAACTATACACACACAACTATCATGTCTGTCACTCCAGTGACACAAGCATCTAGACTGGGAATGAGGTGGGGAGTGGAGGGGGAAGGATGCTGGGTAAAGGTGGGGATGGAAAGTTCTGCATTGGATGATGGAATTTAAACAGGTGTTTGCATGTTGATTTGTGTGTGTGTGTGTGTGTGTGTGTGTGTGTGTGTATTTGTTTACCTTCTTTTTTGTCCCCTAAGGCAAGTCCTTCCACTCCTGGGATTGGAATGGCTCCTTTTCCACTTCCTTAAAACCCGTATCCTTCCCTTTCTCCTCTCCTTCCTTCCTCTTTTTCCCGAAGAAGCTGCCAGTGATGGCGAAATCTCGAATGTTTGTGTGTTTTATGTTTCTGTCGACGAGCCTGTACTTTAGGCAAGTAAAGAATCTTTATTTTATACATATTGTTTCCACCAGGAAAGTCTCCTTCTATAATGTGGGTGTATATATATATTATAGAGGAAAAATTCCTAACAGGAAAAATATACGTAAAAAATAGATGAAGTACACTTACCAGGCGAAGGGGCACAGGCAGTAATAGCAACAAATAAACACACAGACACACACACACACACACACACACACACACACACACACACACACACAAATGCTAGCTTTCGCAGCCTAGCTGCTTCATCAGGCAGAAGGGAAGGAGAGGGAAAAGGAAATGATGAGGGTTTTAAGGAAGGGGGTAAGGAGCCATTCCAATCCCGGGACAGGAAAGACTTACCTTGGGGGAAAAAATGGAGGGTAAATAAATGCACACACATTTACACAGACATAAGTACACTTAGGCAGACATACTGTAGAACTGTAGAAAGCAAAGAAGTTAGAAGTTAGACAGAGATGCCACTTGAGGCAGAGGCTCTGTCCAGAGAACCAAGGCAAAGATGTTAAGATGGTGGGTGGGAATTCGAATTTAGCGGAGGTTGAGACCAGGTGGACAACGGGAAGAGAGAATATGTTGAAGGGCTAGTTCCCATCTCCGGAGTTCTGAAGGATTGGTGTCAGTGGGAAGTATCCAGATAACCCAGACGGTGTAGCACTGTGCCAAGATGTGCTGGCCGTGCACCAAGGCATGTTTAGCCACAGGGTGATCCTCGTTACCAACAAACACTGTCTGCCTGTGTCCATTCATGCGAATGGACATTTTGTTGCTGGTCATTCCCACATAGAACGCTTCACAGTGCAGGCATGTCAGTTGGTAGATCACGTGGGTACTATCGCAAGTGGCTCTGCCTTTGATCGTGTACACCTTCCGGGTTACGGGACTGGAGTAAGTGGTGGTGGAAGGGTGCATAGGGCAGGTTTTACAACGGGGGCGGTTACAAGGGTAGGAGCCAGAAGGTAGGGAAGGTGGCTTGGGGATTTCATAGGGGTGGACTAGGAGGTTACGGAGGTTAGGTGGGCGGCGGAAAGACACTCTCGGTGGAGTAGGAAGGATGTCATGAAGGATGGATCTCATTTCGGGGCAGGATTTTAGGAAGTCGTATCCCTGCTGGAGAGCCACATTCAGAGTCCGCTCCAGTCCCGGAAAGTATCCAGTGACAAAAGGGGCACTTCTGGGATTCTTCGGTGGAAGGTTCTGGATTTGGAGGAATGAGGAGGTGGCTCTGGTAATTTGCTTCTGAACCAGATCAGGAGGATAGCTGCGGGATGTGAAAGCTGTTATTAGGTTATTGGTGTACTGGTTCAGGGATTCGGGACTGGAGCAGACTCTTTTGCCACGAAGACCTAAGCTGTAGGGAAGGGAACGTTTGATATGGAATGGATGGCAGCTGTCATAATGGAGGTACTGTTGTTTGTTGGTAGGTTTGATGTGGACGGATGTGTGAAGTTGGCCGTTGGACAGATGGAGGTCAACATCGAGGAACATGGCATGGGATATGGAATAGGACTAGGTGAATTTGATGGGACCAAAGGAGTTTAGGTTGGAGAGGAAATTCTGGAGTTCTTCTTCACTAACCACAAACGCAAGCTTTCACAGCCTAGCTGCTTCATCAGGCAGAAGGGAAGGAGAGGGAAAAGGAAATGATGAGGGTTTTAAGGAAGGGGGAAGGAGCCATTCCAATCCCGGGAGAGTAAAGACTTACCTTGGGGGAAAAATGGAGGGTAAACAAATGCGCACACACACCCACACATTCACAAGTACACCTAGGCAGACATACTGTAGAAAGCAAAGAACTTGTGTGTGTGTGTGTGTGTGTGTGTATGTGTGTGTGTGTGTGTGTGTGTGTGTGTGTGTGTGTGTGTGTGTGTGTGTGTGTATGTATGTGTGTGTGTGTGTGTGTGTCTGTGTGTTGATATTTTGCTCTGAAGCAAATGGTCTGTGTGTAATTGTTGTCCGAAGTCTCCCGTTGTGCAGCATAGCAGTTCCATGCTGATAGCTATTAGGGGGTGGAAGATATGGTGGTTGAAAGTCGTCACATTATTAAAAAAAATTGGACTGTAGGCCAACGAAGATGTTTGCGACTCTGTAGCAAGGCGGTTACAAACAGCGAAACATGATGCCACAGACCATATCTTTGGTCTATGTGTGCTACAATGTCTTCAGCTCTTTCTCTGTAAGAATAAGCATATGAAAAAAGAAATATAAGAGTAAATAGATAAAGCAGTAAAAAAGAAATTTCTTTTAATACAGACATACACCACTTACACAAATGAATGCATACCTGCGAAATTACAACATATAACTCAATAAATATGAGAGTGCACGCATTTTATGTCATTTGTGTTTTGATTACTATCTTTCTTTGTTTGGATACTTATAATTTTGTACACTATGCGAGGCAGCCTTATTTCTTATTTATTCTCCGATAAATATAGCATGTTTTTAGAAAAAATGAGATGGACAGAGAGAGAAAGGAAAGGAGAAGTATTAACTCGAAGCAGGAATAAATAAATACCCAGGCAAAGCCGGGTTTTCAGCTAGTACCAATGTAAAATGCTTTGCAATGATTGCAGCTGAGTTGGTATGTCACATTGCTGCTCCCACAGGTGGCCTGGCCTCTGATAGGAAAGGATAAGCCTGTGGTAGGACTGGAATAGAAAATGCTGTGTGGGTGGATTGGACAGGTTTTGCATAGGGGTCTTTCACAGGGATATGATACATTTGGTGCGGGTTGGGAGTGGTGTAGGGATGGACTAGGATGTTGTGAAGGTTGAGTGGACGACGGAACACCACTTTAGGAGGGGTCAGAACGATGCTGGATCTCTCATTTCAGGGCTTGATGAGATAAAGCCCTGACAAAGGATATGATTAAGTTGGTCCAGACCAGGGTGATATTGGGTGACAAGGAAACTCCATTGTGACTGGTTACTGGAGTTGGGGCGAGGACTGATGGTGTGCGGGAATATGATACGGGAAATCTGTTTGCAGACTAGGTCAGGAGGGCGACGTGTGCGAAGGCATTTGTGAGGCCTTCGGCATAATGGGTAAGTGACTTATCACTGCAGATTCACTGTCCAAGGCTGTATGTGAGGGAGTTTTTTATGTGAAATGGTTGGCAGCTACAAAGTGCAGGTACAGTTGGTAATTAGTAGGTTTAATGTGGATGGAGCTTTCAGTGAGGTGTAGGTTAACATTGAGGAAGGTGACTTGCCAGGTTGAGAAAGACCAAGTGAAATTGTTGGGGGGAGAAGCAATTGAGGTTGTGAAAGAACGAGGATAAGGTGCCCTGGCCCTGAGTCCAAATCATCAAAGAACCTGAGTTAGACTAGGGATTTGGGGTTTAGGGAAGCTAGGAAGGTTTTCTCTAGATGGCCCATAAATAGGTTGGCATAGGAGGGTGCCATACAGGTGCCCATGCCCCATGGCTAGCCTCCCACATCCAAGATACCAACCACTTCCTTCACAGACTCCCCCCCATTTCCTTACTTGTCACTGTTGATGCCACTTCACTGTACATGAATATCCCACACACCCATGGTCTTGTTGCTCTCAGACATTACCTTTCTCAACGTCCTTCAGACTCCAAACCCAATACTTCATTCCTTGTAACCCTTACCAATTACATCCTAACAATCAAATCTGCGGCATGGCTATGGGCACCTGTATGTCACCCTCCTATACCAACCTACTTATGGGCCATCTAGAGGAAACCTTCCTAGCTTCCCAGACCCCTGGTCTGGTTCAGATTCATTGATGATATTTTCATGATTTTGACTCAGGGTCAGGACACGCTATCCTTGTTCCTTCACGTCGTCATCCCCCATCAATTTCACTTGGTCCTTCTCTACCCGATAAGTCACCTTTCTCGATGTCAACCTCCACCTCACTCATGGCTCCATCTACACCTCTGTCCACATTAAACCTACTAATTACCGACAGTACCTGCACATTGACAGCTGGCATCCATTCACATAAAAAAAAATCCCTCCCATACAGCCTTGCCACCCGTGGATGGCGAATTTACAGTGATGAGAAGTACCTTACCCATTATGCTGAAGGCCTCACAAAGATCACTACCAATCCCTATAGCCTATGCCTAATTCCCCCCTCCCCCTCTTCCTTCCCCACCCATTCTCCTCTATCCATGTCTTCCTTACAACTATGTGTCACTACTTATAATATCCCCTTTATTTATTACTTTTATTTTTACTTATTTTTTATATTTTCCTTATTTCCCCCCAACTTTATATTTTCCTTATTTTCCCCCAACTTTATATTTTTACATTTTTCCCTATTTTTATTTTTTTCCTTATTATTCTTATCATTTCATATACCTCCGCCCCTTCCCTTCACTGTATTCATTGTCACAATTCAAATTTCTGCCTATCAAATTCCATCATGCAATGCAGAACTTTCCAGCCCCACCTTTACCCAGCACCCTTCCCTCTCCACTCCCTACCTCACAGTCTAGCTTGTGTTGCTGGACCCCTCCAGGGCTCAGCATCAATTTGTTGAGTAAGGGTTTGGCGAACCCGGGGCCCTGAGCTGGAGATTGATAGGTGCTGCCAGTCCTCTATACATCGTAACCTCTTGGCACGCTTCAGCGACCACCATGTGGCGCGGCAGTGACCACCGTGTGTCGTGGCGGTGGAATGTTGTGTGTACCAGGGAATGGGGATGTTGGGTTGACCGCCCGGGTCGCGAGGATGGTACAAACCTCTATAAAAAGACCTTCAATTGCAAGCTGTGCTACGTGCTGATGGGATGCATGGCTGTTGTTATGGAACAGTCACTAGCGAGCAACCTCTGGGTATACTGCCACGCCTAGGTTGTATAAGGCTTAGCTAGGCGCACAGGGCGCTGTCTAGGCAGACACATACTTCCCTAGCTACTCGTGGGACCAGTGGGATGAGTGTACCACTGGGAGGTACTAACACCTATTGAAAAAAGAGGGCTTGGGTACCCATTCCTCGAGATTTAGGTTCTTCAAAAAAAAATTTTGTTCAGAGTAACAGAACACAGGCTGTTAACCAGAATGTGTTTCTTGTCATGAAGAGAGAGGAAGACTTTGTTTGAGAAGGTATTGCCCTTCTATATCACCAAAGGTCTCGAAGGAATTGCTGGTACCTTGAGGCCAGTAAAGCTGTTGAGGAATGGCACCCTGTTGGTGGAAACATCAACATGTGTCCAAACTACAAACAGCAAAGCGTCTTGGGGAATATCAAATCGAAACAGAGGTACACAGTACTCTTAACTATAGCAAGAGCGTAGTCTCCTGTAGAGATCTGACTGACATTCCAGTGGATGAACTGAAGGAAGAATGGACTGCAGAAGGCATAGTCGATGTGCATAATATGAAGAAAAGAATGGATGGAGCACTCGTCCCATCTGAGTCCTTCATCTTCACCTTCAATAGCCCTCGACTACCTGACCATGTTAAGGCGGGTTTTCTGCGCATAAATGTATGGCCCTATGTCCCTAACCCCATGTGCTGTTTTAAGTGCCAGTGCTTTGGGAACACCACATTGGATTGCAAGGGGGAAGCTACCTGTGGCAAATATGGGAAAGCAGCACATGATGGGTTTAACTGTACTCCACCTATGACCTGTGTCAACTGTTCAGGTGACCACCCAGTCTGGAGTAGGAACTGTGCGGTCGACCTTCAGGAGAAGACGATACAGAAAATCAAAACAACTCAGTGTCTCCTATGCAGAGGCCAAGAAGACCTTAAAGGCCATGCAACCTGCTGCATTTACCACCTCCTTCACTTCAGTACTGCAAAAGCCAGTTGCCAGACCCCCCAGGGGGCCCACAGCTCTTTTGTGGGTACGTGTGTGGCGCGCACGGGTCCCCGAGCCATTGCAGCCTTTTTTCCTGCTTTCCCCAGGCTACATTACCCCTCCTAGTTCCCCCTCCTTCCCATCCCAATTCCTCCTTCCCACCCTCTCCAACCCCGTCTCTCGGTGGTACTCTGGATGACGGCTTGGCTATCCCATAGTACCGATTGTCCTGCACTTTGGTTTTGTCTGCTGTGTACACCGGTTTTTGGCCCAGTTTGGTCCCCCTCGGGGTTTGACCTTCCATACCAAAATTGTCCGATAATGTGTGAGCCAATTGGGGAAGAACTCCCGACCTAGCCCCTACAGCGCGGGTCCTATCCTTTCCTTTACACTTCCTTTCCTCGCTGTAGCCCCCATCCCCCGCTAGGTCCCCAGCACGTGTAGCCAGTCCGTGTGGGGGGGGGGGCTGTTATGTACCCTTTGGCTGAGCCCCCTGACACCACAGGGATCACACTACTGGTGTCTGAGCTGCGACCTCTCCATGCAAGCCAAGGAGTTGATGCCTGTCCTCGGGGGTATCAGAACTCCCGGCAATGGCCATCGTGCCAGGTGGCCTTTGCTGAGGCTGGGTAGCGCCCATGGAGAGAGCCCCGGTTTCGGAGTGGGTGACACCAGGGCGGACGTCTAGCCCCATGAAAAGAGTTAAGACTCCAAAATGGTCGTGCATCGGCCGTCTCTCAAGACAGGAAGAGATCGTTTAATGCTGCTACTGCGGATAAGAGGATGTTTCCCTCCCTTGCTACCCCTTGGGAGGAAGGCCAGGCTCGCCGGTTAGGAGCAAAACCCTTTCCTCGCTATCTCGTTTGCTCAAGGACTGATGGAGGGACTTTCACTTCCACCAAACCTCTGTTCTTTGTCGAGACCATAGAGGACAAGTTTGGTGAAGTGGAATCTATGGGTAAGCTTAGATCTGGCTCATTACTCATTAAAACAGTCTCGGAAGCCCAGTCTGAAGCTTTGCTCGCCTGCACCACCCTTGGCGACATTCCAGTAACAATTGTCCCGCACAAATCCTTGAATATGGTACAGGGTGTGATATTCCACCGGGACCTCCTCCTTCAAACTGATGAGGAGCTTAGGGCCTATCTCGAGCGGCGTGGTGTACATTTTGTTCGCCGCGTTCAGAGGGGACCTAAAGACAACTGCGTCGATACTGGGGCCTTTATCTTGGCTTTCGAGGGGACACACTCCCAGAGAAGGTCAAGATAATGATATATCAAAGTGAAGTGAAGCCCTACATTCCACCTCCCATGCGATGTTTTCGATGTATGAGGTTTTGTTATATGTCCTCTTGCTGTACAGCAGTCCCAGTATGTGGTAATTGTGGATGCCCACTACATGAGGGGAGCCCCCGTGTCCCTCTGCCGGTGTGCGTCAACTGTCAACAACACCACTCTTCACGGTCGCCAGATTGCCCTATGTTCAAAAAAGAAAAGAAGATACAAGAGTACAAATCCCTGGAGCGTTTGACGTACCCTGAGGCCCGCAGTAAATATGAACCTCTGCATCCCGTGCAAATGGCGACGACCTTCGCTACGACGTTATCGTCTAGCCTTTCGCCCTCCCCTTCCCACTCCCATATCCCCCCTACACCCCGTCCACACCCCTCCCTCACATCTCCCTCTCCTGTAGCTCCTGTAGCCCTCCCTTTGTGTCCCACCCCTTCCCAGCCGGAGAAGTGCACCCCTTCTCCGTCACCTGCCGGTGACAGTGCCCTATCTCAGGGCCTTCCGTCCCGGCGTTCCCCAGATCGGAGATCTTCGACCTCCAGCCGGCCATCGGACTCCCAGTCAGTGAGTTCAAAGGTTGCCCGATCCTCGTCAGTACCAGACCTAACTGACAAAAGTCCTCTCTCTGGGGTGGGTCCTGCCCGTCCCACACGAGAGAAGGAGAATGAGAAGGAGAAGGAGAAGAAGAAGAAGAAACCAAAGTTACAAGATAAAGCCCCTCCGGTACCACCGGAGGTGCAGACTGTGCTTTCGCAACTCGCTCATCCCATTGAGCCCGAGGCTGATCAGCTATTTTTGGATGTCGTCCCTTCTTCTTTGGTGACGGACGCTGACAAAGCAGCGTGACAGACATTATGCCATTCGCTTCCCGCCTAGATCCTCGTGATGTGATCATCCAATGGAACTGTAATGGTTACTACCGTCACCTCTTGGAGATTAAACAGCTAATCTCTCTCTCTTCTGCGGCCTGTGTCGTCCTGCAGGAATCGAGGTTTATGGATGCACATTCACCGACCCTCCGTGGGTTCTGTGCTTTTTGTCGGAACCGGGTTGGTCCCCTCCAGGGGTCTGGTGGGGTTTGTACTTTGGTCCGGACAGATATTGTCAGTACCTGGATTCCTCTCCAAACTCCATTGGAAGTAGTTGCTGTCTGGGTTCACTTGGACAATCCATTGACCATTTGCAACCTCTACCTTCCACCTGACAGGCCACCTACACTCACGTCCCTAGTGGCCCTCCTTCAGCAACTCCCCCCTCCTTACCTCATCCTTGGGGACTTCAATGCCCACCATCCTTTGTGGGGCAGTGCTTATACATCTGGCCAGGGCCGCCTCATAGACCAGTTTCTTGCTGACCACAATCTGAGCCTTCTCAACGATGGTTCCCCAACTCATTTTAGTGCCGCTCACGGCACCTTTTCTGCCATAGACCTTTCTCTCACTTCTCCTTCTCTCCTTCCTTTATTTCACTGGTCGGCGTATGACGACCTCTGCGATAGCGACCACTTTTCATTGATCCTTTCACTTCCCTCACACCTACCACGAGCCAGGGTACCCCGCTGGGTATTCCGTCGTGCTAATTGGCCGCTATATACATCCCAGGTTGTGTTCCCATCTTCCCCCTCAAGCTGTATAGATGATATTATAAGCCAAATGACCAACATGATCACCCAAGCTGCCAACGCCGCTGTTCCCCGGTCGACAGGCCCTCCTACTCGCCGGCCTGTCCCTTGGTGGAATGCAACTGTTGCCGCAGCCATTCGCGAGCGCCGTAGGGCCTTGCAACATCTTAAGCGCCACCCATCGCTCGCTGGTCTAATAAATTTCAAACGTCTGCGTGCCAGAGCTCGTTACTTAATCAAACAAAGTAAGCGGACATGCTGGGAGCATTTTGTCTCCTCGTTGGGTTCTTCTGTCCCTTTGACAAGAGTGTGGGCTATGCTCCGATCTATCCAAGGTAGCTGGCGGCCATCTTCCGTCCCTGGTCTTGCCCTGCCTGATGGGGTCTGCACGGAGCCATCTGTTGTTGCAGAACATCTTGCAACTCACTTCGCTAATGTCTCGGCGACAACTTCAAATCCGGCGACCTTTCTCCTTCAGAAACACCAGGCCGAAACCTTCAAATTAGGCTTTACTTCTCACCAGGTGGAACCATATAACGAACCTTTTACTGACTGTGAGCTGTCGCTGGCCCTCTCCTCTTCTCGTGATTCAGCACCTGGCCCTGACGATATCCATAATCAATTGCTGAAACACCTCAACCCCTCACAATGACAATTTCTCCTAAAAGTTTTTAACCGTATTTGGCTTCAAGGGGTGTTCCCCTCCCAGTGGAGGGAGAGTATTGTGGTCCCTGCCCTCAAGCCTGGCAAGGACCCGTCGGCGCTGGACAGTTATCAACCAATAAGCCTGACAAGTGTCCCCTGTAAACTACTTGAGCAGATGGTAGCCCGCAGATTATGCTGGGTTCTTGAATCCCGGGGACTTCTCTCACCTTACCAGTGTGGGTTCCGGGAGGGACGATCCCCTATTGACCATTTACTTCGATTGGAGACTGCGATCAGACAGGCCTTCTCTAAAAGACATCATCTGGTAGCAGTCTTCTTCGATCTGCGTAAGGCGTACGACACTGCTTGGCGTCATCATATTTTACGTTCTCTTCATGACTGGGGCCTCAGAGGCTCCTTACCAATTTTTATCCGTCAGTTTTTATCCCACCGCCTGTTCCGTGTCAGAGTTGGCTCTTCCTTTAGCTCCCCTCGGATACAGGAGAACGGTGTCCCCCAGGGCTCAGTGTTGAGTGTTACACTTTTTCTAATCGCCATCAATGGGTTGGTGAGCTCTGTTGGGTCACTGGTAACCCCGGCATTGTATGTCGACGACTTTTGCATATGGTACAGCTCCTACTCATTAGGCTCTACTGAACGTCAGCTCCAGAGCGCCATTCGGCGGGCTTCAGTGTGGGCTACGTCCCATGGTTTCCAGTTTTCCTCATCAAAAACGAGGGTGGTGCACTTTTGTCGTCGTACTACAGTTCACCCTGATCCAGAACTGTTCTTGGGTAATCAGCGCCTGGAAGTTGTAGCACAGTATCGTTTCCTGGGTCTTCTCTTTGACAAAAAATTGACTTGGGTGCCCCATATTCGCCACCTAAAGATTAGTTGTATGAGGAAACTCAATGCCCTACGTTTCCTTGCTCATTCATCTTGGGGTGCAGACCGAACAACTATCCTCCGTATCTATCGGGCTCTAATCGTGTCCCGATTGGACTATGGGTGTCAAGTTTATGGCTCGGCAGCTCCTTCTGCCCTAAAATTATTAGACCCGGTTCACCATTATGGTGTCCGCTTGGCTACAGGTGCATTCCCGACTAGCCCGGTCGACAGTCTCCTTGTTGAGGCGGGAATCTGCCCTCTTCAGGTCAGGCGGCATCAGCTTCTGGCGTCTTATGCCATCGCCATCCGGCAATATCCTGCTCATTCCGCTTACCAGGTTCTTTTTGCATATGAAGGGCTTCGACCCCCTGATACCCGGCCGCGGGCGGGCCTTCCCGTCGGACTGCGGCTTGCCTCTCTTTGCCGGGATTTCCATTTCCCTTCGCTAGATTGTGCCCCCCATTTTACTGCACGCACACCTCCGTGGATGGTGCCGCGACCACTAATTCGGATGGATCTCTTCCAGGGCCCAAAAGCTTTAATTTCCCCCATGGTCTTTCGGCGTTTGGTGCGCCCAGTACTAGAAGAGTTTCAGGGAGCCTCTATCTTCTACACTGATGGCTCGAAAACAGCGGGCCACTCCGGATATGCTTTTACATCTCCTGTTGGGGCGGAATGCCATTCTCTGCCAGAGGCATGCAGTGTGTTTACGGCAGAGCTGATGGCGATTTATAGAACCCTCTGTTTTATTAAACATTCTGCCGTGGAACGTGGTTTAATCTGTGCTGACTCCATGAGCAGTCTGCAGGCCACTGATCGTTGTTTCCCCTCCCATCCTTTAGTTATTTCCATCCATGAACTCCTTGCTGACCTTCATCGTGCTGCCTGCTCCGTTACCTTTCTCTGGGTGCCAAGCCATGTTGGTATTACAGGGAATGAAGTAGCTGACCAGTTGGCTAGATCGGCAATTACTCGCTGCCCGTCTCCCTTTCAAATTCCGGGTGCGGATCTGCGGGTGCAGATCAGATCTTTGCTTCACTCCTCATGGGATAGCAGTTGGAAAGCTACTGCCCCTTCCAATAAACTCCGCACCATCAAAGATACGACTGCAGCTTGGAGTTCATCTTTACGCCCTTCCCGGAGAGAATCAATTGTCCTCTGTCGCCTCCGTCTTGGACACTGCAGGCTGACCCATGGATTTCTTTTACAAAATGACAATCCACCACATTGTGATTGTGGAGCCGTACAATCCGTGTCTCATATTCTGACTGAATGTCCTCTCCATTCGACACTTCGTGGCGACTATGGCCTACCGCCTGCATTGCCTTCAGTTTTGGCGGATGACCCACGGATGGTTGATCGCGTCCTTGCCTTCCTCCGTGAAAGTAGATTTTATTGTCAGCTCTAGGACTCGCTTGGTCGGGGTGAGTGGGTTTGTGATTCTTGGCTGATTGTGGGATTTAGAGCCTTATCCCCATCAGCCCCCCCCCCCCCCCACTCTTTTACATTTTAATGTAGTTTTATTTCTCCCTGCTCTGGAGCTATGATACGTTGACCACTGTGCCATTAGTACCTTGTGGTTTAGGCTAGAGGTTGCTTCCAGAGCTGTGGGATCGGACACTGTAGCATTTGCTGCCCTGGGTTGGTCTTAGTCTTGTTGGCGAGTCGATTTTACTTCCTAGCGTAATGGTCTTTTGGCTTTCACCTATTTTTCGTTGGGTTCCGTGGCGTATAAAATTTGGGGTTGAAGGGACTGATGACCTCATTGTTTGGTCCCTCATGTCCACCACCACCACCACCACCACCACCACCACCACCAGTTGCCAGAGCTGATGCCTGCACACAGACAGAGGTTGTCAGTGTAGGCACCAACACATGCACTAGCCAGTGCACGTGTAAGGCTGCAGAACCTGCATTTCTGTAGCCCCACTGACAATAGCTAAGGTACAGATACTGCCTTTGGAGAGCCTGTGGTACTTCTTACTGCAGAACCCACCACCACCACATTTGCAACCACGTCATCTGTCTCCATCACCAAGCCACCTAAACCAAAGAAGGTTACCAGCAAAACAGTCACAGCCAAAAACAGCCATGAACCTTTCAAACTACGTTGAATTAATCACGCCTGATCCTTCATCTGACCCAGCTCTAGACCTTATGGAGCTGTTTATCCCTCAGGGGCAACCCTCTCGCCCCAGTTCTGGACCTTCATCACGTTCAGTGTCTCTGTCTCAGAAGAAAGAGAGGGTAAAGATCCAACCTCCCTGATAAATGGCCCCAGTACTACAGTGGAACTTGTGAGGTTTCAGGACGCATGTGGAGGAACTCCGTTTATTCACTCAGGGTAGACCGATTTGTATATGCCTCCAAGAGACAAACTTTAAAATCACTGACAACCCTGAGCTCTGTGGCTATGTACTCCACAAGAAGAGGGCGAGAGGCAGAGTGGCAATTTCTACTCATATGGCTTATCACTTTGAGCCCATCTCTCTCACTACACAGGTAAAAGCCGTTGCAGTATCCGTATATGTGTGCCACCGTTTGACAGTGTGCTCCCTCTATCTGCCACCTCATGACACGTTTGATGTAGCGACCCTCGAAGACCTTCTAACACAGCTTCCCCACCCTTTCATCCTCTGTGGTGATTTTAATGCACACAACGTGCTTTAGGGCTCTGCCAGGACCTGCCCCAGGGATCGAGCAACTGAGAGGCTTCTCTTGTCATCGAGCACACATTTATTAAACATGGGACAGCCCACATATTTTTGTACTGTTATGGAGTCATTCTCAGCCATAGATCTCTCGCTTTGACCTCTAGCCCTCACCCACTCTACACACTGGAAAGTGGTTGGTGACCTGCATGGTATTGACCATTTCCTCATCTGGCTTCACCTGCCAGACAGAGTAGAGCACGAATGCAGACCACTTCAACGGGTGATCAGTAAAGCTGACTGGACACTGTTCAGCCAACTCGCTGAGCTGGAAATTCGCGGCAATGTCCAGACGAATGGACACAGAAAACTGGTTTTAAATTTTCAACTGAGAAGTCTGTGGGTGGTTTTTTTTAACCGATGATGTTCTATTTTTAACTTACCCAAACTTCGGATGAGGGACACTGTTCTGAATTTTAAAGACACTGTGCATTTTCTGAGTCTCACATTTGATTGTAAACTTACCTGGTTGCCACATCTTAAAGACTTGAAGAAAGGGTGCCTCAAAGCACTAAGTATTTTAAAGTATCTTAGTCACACTTCATGGGGAGCTGACAGGACTCATCTGCTCCAGTATTATAGAGCCTTTGTACGATCCCAACTTGATTATAGCGGCACAGTGTATGGGTGTGCAAGATGTTCCTACCTAAAAATGTTGAACGTGGTGCACCATCAAGGGATTTGGTTGGCTACTGGGGCATTTCAAACCAGCCCTATACCAAGCCTTTGCGCCAAGGCTGCTGAGCCACCACTTTCCATCCGGCGACAGCTCCACATGGTGCGTCAGGCATATGCTGCATTGTCCACCCCATATACACCTGCTTACAATACAGTTGCTCGGCCGCCTATGGAACGGCTGTTTCATAATCAGCTTCAAGTACGAGGTCTTTTGGGATTCATGCTAAGGACTGTTTTTTTTTAGATATGGGTGTTTCAGATTTTACTGTTGTACGTCAAGGATGGAGTAGATATCCCCCTTGGTTATTCTAGAGGCCCAGACTCCTTTTATATTTAACCAGTTTTAAAAAAAGATTGCACCCCAGACATAACATTTCAGTCAGAATTTTTCAACATTTTATATAGGCATCGTACTTGTACAGTGGTGTACACTGACGGATCAAAACAAGGGGACTCTGTCAGGTGTTTTGTAGTGTTTCCAGGTCACATCATAAGGATTAGTCTGCCCACTGTCTACATCGTTTTCTCGGCAGAGCTGCATTCCATCCTCCAGGCACTAGAACATATCCAGTGTGCTCGAGGTACAAAATTTCTACTCTGCTCCTATTCCCTTAATGCCCTACAATCACTACTGGTGATGTACCTGGCTGAAACTGTCACACAATTGATCCGTGAGCAACTGTACCTCCTCCGATGGCGAGGTAAAGAGGTGTCATTTCTTTGGGTACCTGGTCATGTTGGGATTTGGGGAAATGGAGCGGCTGATGTGGCTGCCAAGGCGGCCTGCAGTGACCCAAATGTCAAAGAGTGTGCAATTCCCTTACGAGACGTCTACTCTGTGCTGTGCCAGAGGTCCCTTCATTTGTGGGAGTAGACGTGGCTGGCAGTGACGGGTAATAAACTGGGGTTGGTTAACCCAACTGTCTGACTGTGGCGAACCTCCTGCCAGCCGTTCAGGCGTTTCGAAGTGACACTGATGCGCCTCCACATTAGGCACAACCCTTTGACCCACAGCTTTTTATTCCGTCGAGAGGATCCACCGATGTGTGATGCTTGTGGCGTGCAAATCACTATGCACCACATTTTAATTGAGTGTATTTTATATAGTTCTGAGAGGGCAGCGGCTAATCTTGGTCGTGCCTTGCCCATTGTTTTAGCTGTTGAGGTGAGTGTGATGAATGTTTTACAATTTTGTGAAAATTCTCAACTCTGGCCTAAGATCTTAGGCTGGAGGTTTTAGTGTGTTACAGGAGGGCTCGCTGATAACTTTAATGTTGGAGATCAGTGTACCTCTATGCTCTGACATTGTGTTTTAAAGACTTCTAAGGTTGTATCCTTAAGTCTGCCACCTTACATCACAGATTTGCAATATGTGTTTGTGCGTTTGTGTTGTTGCCGCGCGTGCGCGCGTGCGCGCGTGCGTGCGTGCGTGCGTGCGTGTGTGTGTGTGTGTGTGTGTGTGTGTGTGTGTGTGCGCGCGCGTGCGTGCGTGCGTGCGTGCGTGTGTGTGTGCGCGTGTGTGTGTGTGCGCGTGTGTGTGTGTGCGCGTGTGTGTGTGTGCGCGTGTGTGTGTGTGCGCGTGTGTGTGTGTGCGCGCGTGCGCGCGCGTGTGCGCGCGTGCGCGCGCGTGTGTGTGTGCGCGTGTGTGTGTGCGCGTGCGTGCGTGCGTGTAGTTGTCAGTGATTGCGTGAATGTATGTGTTTCTTTTTCTGACGAAGGCCATGGCCAACATAATGATTCAAATAACACACACATCTTATATAGAAGTTGGCAGTTTGACCCTAAATAATGAAAAGTGTGGAGTTGCCCACTTGAGTACTAGTCGTAATATGTTAAACTTGATGTGCAGTATAAATAAATCAAATCTGAAGTCCAAAAATTCAACTAAATAACTAGGAATTAATATTACAACAGACTAAAATTGGGAAGAAAACACACATGTGGGGGGAAAAAAGATATACCTAAGAGAATGTTATTGTCAGAACACTTGTACAAGATGCAACATAACTTCTAAAGAGAATGACTACACTAGACCAATCTGCCTTCTTTTGTAGAATTGCTGCATGGTGTGGATCCTCCTCGACTTTTCCGTATTTACTCTGCAAATCACATTTAAGTGCCTTACAGGAGATTTATCAAACCACTTTCATAATATTTATCTACTGTACCATTGTCTGATAGTACACAGAAAGTAGGAACATCCAAATCTTTATTATTGATCTAATTCCTCTTATTATAATCATCATGTCTCCCTGTATAGGTAGGTGCTAACGAAATATGTTCACATTCGGTGGAGAAAGTTGGTGAAACAATTTTTGTAAATAAGCATTCCACAATGAATAATGCCGTTCTTTCTCCTCTTTAACTTTTGCATCACTTCCTTTAAACTCTCTCTTATATCACAATAATACAAAGTAGCTGCACTTTCCGTACCTTTCTCATATCCTCTGTCAATGGAATATTGCTGTTCAGTATAGGATGCTTACACGTACCAGTAGTATTGGTGGAGGACATACAGATGTGCATAATCACTACGTTTACATACAACACGTCTTCCGGAAGATGAAAACTTATTCTCGTAAAACGTTTTTCGCTGTCGTGTTTACATGTCACAGCCGGAATCAGATTTCCTATCCCAATTAATATGGTGGCTGAAAAACAGCTGATTCAGCTCCTGATTTAGTCAGCACAATCATTATTTTTCTTTACTTAAATACACAGATTCAGGCTCACTCTAATATTAATAATATTATTTCATGCTAGAAAATGTCACTCTGTCCATATGTGCTGTAAATTCTTAACAAAAAAACCACAATCTGACAAGCCAAGAATGCTTCCAAAATGGTTGCATTTACATGGGCACGAAAATAGATTGTGGAACTGGAAAACTGCTTTCCAGAATCGATTTTGGAGTGTTTACATGACCCAACCAAAAGCAGATTTGGGAAATCGGTTTACGAAATCTGGTTTTGGGAGCCCATGTAAATGTGGTGAATGAGTTGCCCTTCTATATACTATTACACATAGGAGAGAGAGTGCCACAGATATGATTCATGAGTAATGGGTAACAATCACTGAAACAGGTTTTTCATTTTTATTTTTATTTATTTATATATTTATTACTGTTCTTAAGATTTATTTATAAAATTTAAATTGACAGTCTTTTCCTCTAGAAGTGAAAATATTTAATTGAACTGCACCTACATACAGAGAAACTATCATCATAATAAAATAAATTGAAGCTTTAACAGAAAGATGTAAGTCGTCATATTTTCTGTGCATTATTTTAGAGTGGAATGCGAAAGGAATAGTTAGAAAAGTGGTTTGATGAATACGCTGCTTGGCACTAAGTGTGAATTGTGGAGTGGTATTGTAGATGCGAAATCATCAGCCAAACTTGTGAAAGAATAATATGGAGGAAAAGATAGACTAATTTTCTGTACAATTATTAAGACCCACCCATCAGAAGAATACTGAAATCATTCAGACTGAAATGGGCTGCAAATGTATCACAGATGAAAGAAGCGGAAGTACCCAAAAAGGTATTGCAAGAAATCAGAGGAGGACAGAGTGGGGTAGAAGGCAAAAAATCAGATGGGAGGATCTCCAAAAGATTAGATATTGAAATTGGGGAACTCATGTAATGGAACAAGATAATGATTGTAATTTGAAACTCTTCTGTTAGGGTTTGCGTTAGGAATGTGGGGTTGTGAATCTGCCTTAATGTGGATGGTGGTGGAACATTTGCTATGTATGGACACAGGCATTGACTGAAACGGGGGAAAGCGGTACAGAAGATGAAAGGATAATTTTAATAGAGAAAATAATAGTCACCAGTGAATAAAATAAGTAAAAAGAAAAGGTCTTCTAGAAATCCTTGGATATCACAAGTGATATTTAATGGCAACTATAATTAAAAATGTAGCCACTTAAGAAGTTGGAATGGAATACAGATGATTAAAAATGTTACTAAATTAAAAATAGCTCAACTGAAGTGGCTAGAGGACAAGTGTACTGCTATAGAAATGTCAAGTAGGAGGAAAATGGATCCCAAAAACAGGAAAATTGAAGAGCTCTTCAGAAATAAGTGAAGCAGTTGTATGAATGTCATGATCTCAAGTGAAAAGCTAGCAGTATAACATAAACAATGAGTATGAAGTTGGCAGAGTCTCACATTCAAAGAGAAAAGGCAACAATGACTTTCGGACCCCTAAGGGGCTCAGCATTAATTTGCTGAGTACGGGCTTGGCAAACCCGGGGTCCTGAGCTGAGGACTGGTAAGCGCCGCCAGTCCTCCAGACCGTAAGCCTTGGGCATGCTTCAGCAACCACCGTATGGCGCAGCGGTGGAATGTTGTGTGTCACAGGGAGCGGGGATCTCGGCTTTATTGCCCAGATCGTGAGGATGGAAAAAACCTCTACAAAAAAAAAAAAAAACCTCAACTGAGATGGAGTCCTCACATGTTTCTAACCCCGGCAGCATGGGTGTACCGTCAGGGGGTACTTGCACCCAGTCATCTAAGCGGTTGAGGAAGGCCAGTCCTCCTGAGATACAATCTACTCATAATAACAGGGCGCAAGGAGTCATTAATAACCGTGTTTTCGTAGTTATTAAGAGGAAAGAGGGTACCTTTGAAAAGGTCTCCGCTTTCTACATTAATAAGGGACTGGAATGACTTGCAGGTTCTTTGAAATTAATTAAGAGGCTGCGGAATGGTGCTTTGTTAGTTGAGACGACCAGAGCAAAGCAGGTGGACCTCCTTCTGAATTCAGCAAAGCTAGGGGAATATGACATTGTTGTAGAATTACACAACACGCTAAATTCCAGCAAAGAAGTGGTCACATGTCGTGACATTATGGACATTGAAACGGCAGAATTAAAACAGGAGTGGGCGTCACAGGGTATCATAGACGTTGAGCAAAGAACCCGCTGGAACAATGGAGTAATAGCGAAAACCCCTACCTTCATTGTTACCTTCAATTCCCCGTCGTTGCCATAACATCTTATGGCAGGGTTTCTCCATCTGAAAGTTAGGCCTTTTATACCGAACCCTATGAGGTGTTTCACATGCCAGCGTTTCGGTCATACGACACAGAATTGTGGAGGCAAACCAACAAGTGGGAGGTGTGGACAGGCAGCTCACGACTCTGGGGTTGACTGTCCTTCCCAAGCAACTTGTCTAAACTGCTCGGGAAGCCACCCTGTATGGAGTCGTGATTGCCCTGTCTTTGTTGAAGAACAAAAAATACAGGAGATAAAAGTGCGCAAACATATTCCATACGTGGATGCCAAAATAAAATATAAGGCGACACAGCCTCCTGTGTTTCCGACCTCCTATGCCTCACTACTCCAGAAACCCACACCCACTGTTGATGCATCAACACAGACCATCCCCATTTCCACCAGCGAAACTTGCACCTGTATCTGTACATGCCAAACTTTGATTAGTCGAGATATTGGAATACAGGCCGACCCAATGGACGTGAAAGACGAGATAGCTGCAGTAATAATTGAGAAGACACCTCAAAAGGAGAGTACCATCCCACAGGAACGTGCTGTTCCAACACAGCGCACTCCTCTACAGCAGGGAGCTGCCCAGAAGCAGGTGGCCCCCCAGAAGCGGAGTGCTCCCCGAAAGCAGAGTGCTCAGCAACACGCCCTTCCTTCATCTTCTTCGGAGAAGAAGAAACCAAAGAAGGCATCTCGGCATTCGATCGAAAGCCTCCCACAGGCACCATCGAATGTCTTTCTGGCAGCCTTAACCGATGACGAGGATATCATAATGGGCCTGGATACCTCATCACCGGAATCAGTCGGCCCTTCTGCTGCTGCCCGATCACACAGTGTCTCACCGTCTCGGCACAAGGATAGGGGGAAACTACAACCGCACCGCTGAAATGGCAACCATACTCCAATGGAACATGAACGGATTCAGGGCTCGTTCGGACGAATTACATCTTATTCTGCAGAACAGACCATTCTGTGTCTCCCTTCAAGAGACACATTTCAAGCAGTGTGACGCACCTGTACTTAGAGGCTATCACCTCTACAGAAAAGACGACCTGACTGGCGATAGGGCGCAAGGCGGTGTGGCGGTGTTCATCAAGGACACATTCCATTCTACGCCTGTGCCTCTAACTACGATGCTACAGGCCGTTGCAGTCCGTGTGTTGGCACACACTGAGCTTACAGTGTGTTCTCTGTATTTACCACCTGGAAAGCCTCTCGATGTTGTACTCTTGACACAGCTTCTTGATGACCTTCCTCGCCCTTTTCTCATTTTAGGAGACTTCAATGCTCATAACGCTTTATGGGGATCTAACACCACTTGCCCCAGGGGTCGAATGGTTGAGCGTGTGTTACAGTCGATATCGGTAATTTTGCTGAACACGGGTAAGGCCACACACTTCAGCGTTGCTACAGGTACGTCTTCCGCCATTGACCTCTCCTTCTGTTCGCCAGCTCTTGCAGACATTGCCCAGTGGGATGCAGACGACGACCTCCATGGCAGTGATCACTACCCTATCTGGGTAACTCTGCCAGATGGAATGGATCATGCTCGACAGCCACTGAGGTAGCTTATTAAGAAAGCTGATGGGCAGCTTTTTAAGCAGTTGGCTGTTTTGGAACGGCATGAAGGCGTTCAGAACTGGATGGATCACACTACAGCTGTGATTCGCGCCACCGCCGATGCGTCGATCCCCAAATAGAAGGGTAACTTTGAGGCAGCCTGTTCCTTGGTGGAACGAGGAGTGTCGGTCTGCAATCCGAAACATGAGGGCAGCTCTCAGACGATTCCACAGGTGCCCTACTGATCACAATCTTGCAACTTTTCGCGTGGCGAGGGCACGGGCAAGACGCATTATTCAAGAGAGCAAGGAGAGGTCTTGGCAAGAGTTCCTGAATTCTATCAATAGGTTCACATCAGCAAGCAGAGTATGGGAAGCCATTAGGAGGATCTCGAGGTGAAACTCCCGACCACCAATAGCAGCTGTACCAGGGCAAGGACATCTCCTGACTTCACCACGAGACATTGCTCAGGTAATGGCAGAATCGTTTTACACCATTACATCGGATTCTAGCCAGAATGCAGCCTTTCGGCAGCATCGGTCTATACAGGAGAGTGTTGGTTTTGATTTCCGGTCCACAAATGCTGAGGAATATAACCAACTGTTCTCACTATGGGAGCTGGAGACTGCATTAGCAGTACCTCTGGAGACTGCGTTAGCAGTACCTTGCGATACTGCCCCTGGCGTCAATGACATAATGTACAGCATGCTCCAACACATGGAACCGCAATCGAAGCAGGTCCTCCTTCAGCTTTTTAATGAAATCTGGCCCACGGAAGACTTTCCACGCTCGTGGAAAGAGTTTGTTTTAATACCTATTTTAAAACCAGGGAAAGATCGGACTGACGCTGGTAGTTATCGTAGCATAAGCCTCACCAGCTGTGTAGGAAAGACATTGGAGCGTATGGTTAACAGACGCTTAGTCTGGGTCCTAGAAAGCAGGTCCCTACTCAGCCGCTCCCTATGTGGCTTCAGAAGGTACCGTTCAATGCTTGACAACTTGATCTTGCTGATCGGAAAATCCAACCAGCTTTCCTACGTAAGCAACACCTGATTGGTGTGTTCTTTGATCTGGAAAAAGCCTATGATACTACCTGGAAGTGTAATGTTTTACAGCAACTCCATTAGTGGGGTTTTCGTGGTCGTCTACCCATTTTTATTCAGTATTTCCTTTCGGATCGGTATTTTAGATACAAGGTCAGGAGTGTATTGTCTGACCGTTTTCATCAAGAGAATGGTATCCCCCAAGGGAGTGTTTTAAGTGTGACAGCCTTTGCCATTGCTATTAATAGTATTACGTCCACTGTACGAAGTACAGTACAGTGTTCCCTCTTTGTGGACGATTTCTCCATTTTCTGTGCGTCCTCCTCCGTCGCACCTGCTGCTCGTCAATTACATCTGACGATCATGCGGTTGGAGGAATGGTCCAACCCGAACAGGTTTTAAATTTTCGTTGGAGAAGACCGTTTGTGTAGATTTTAATCGCTCCCATTCTCTTTTAAATTACCCAGTTCTCAAACTTGGGTGGACTGCTCTCACTTTTAAGGAGAAGGTGAAATACTTAGGTCTTACTTTTGATGAAAAGCTCACTTGGTTGCCACATCATAAGGAATTAAAATTACGATGCTTCAAGGCTTTAAATCTCCTTAAGTGTGTTAGCCATCGGGTCTGGGGAGCTGACAGGGCACGTCTCCTCCAATTTTACAGGTGGATGTCAAGTTTATGGATCCGCAAGACCCTCTTATTTGAAAATGCTGGACTCCATACACCATGAAGGTATCAGGTTGTCCACAGGTGCATACTGTACAAGTCCGGTTGTTAGCCTCTGTGCAGAAGCTGGTGAGTCTCTGCTTTCTATTCGCTGCCTTCTACTCACTGCACGTCAAGCGTACCGATCTATGTCAACTCCAAATTCCCTAGCGACTTCCAATGCTAATCAACAATCATTGCTACGCTTGTTTCGTAACCGTCCACAGGTTCCGCGCAAGGGACAGCCTCAATTTGCTACAGGCGCAAGGCATTCAGGTCCCCAATGCCGGTGGTGGAGTAGGGGATGTCCCTGGCTACTTCAGAGGCCCAGGGTGCTTTTAGAGTTGACTCTCTAAAGGAAGGCTTTTACTTCCGACACCTTTTATAAACGTAAATTTATCTAAATTTTAAGTCACCATTCTGATTTTGTCACGGTCTACATAGATGAGTCCAAGCAGGGTGATCATATTGGTTGCTCTGTCGTGTTCCCCGATGTCGTCCTTCGGATAGGGCTCCCAGAACAGTTCACCGTTTATTACGCGGAACTGTTTGCTATCCTGAGAGCACTAGAACAGATAAGAAGACATCATGGAGTGAAGTTCATGATCTGTTTAGACTCCCACAGTGCCCTCCTGGCTATTGACCAAATGTACCCATCAGATCGGATGGTGCAGAATATACGGGACGCTCTCCTTGCACTGCAACAATGAAACAAGATCTTCATCTTCTGTTGGGTTCCTGGGCACACTGGGATCCGGGAAAACGAGCTTGCCGATGTGGCGGCTAAGGAGGCCTGCTCCCTCGCCCCGCTGTACGCTGTTCTGTCCCACTGCAGGCTGTTACCTCGTATGTGACAAGGAAAGCCATGATTTTGTGGGAGGATCAGTGGTTGGATGTGGCGGATAACAAGTTACGCGCCCTAAAATCTTCGTATGTCCATGGCGTACTTCCTTCCGCCCTCTACGAGCTGAGGAAGTCGCCCTTACTCACCTTAGAATTGGACACTGCCCGCTAATGCATGGCTTTCTTTTGCGCCGTGAGGAACTCCAGAGTGTAGTAGATGTCGGACACAATTGTCGATACGACGTATTTTCACAGAATGCCATTTATACGCTGGTATGAGGACAACTTTAGGTCTCTCACAGGACCTGAAATCTATTTTAGGTGACGATGAGGCGTCCGTGGATTGTGTCCTAAGATTTTGTGCAGCATCTAGACTTCTTCCCAAAATATTGGGTGTACGATTTTAATGTGTGACAGTGTGGCTCGGTCACTCTTTAAGTAATCACCGGGCCCCATACATCTATCAAACTTTTATCCCTTTTATGCAGTCCTTTCCTTTGAACCGTTTTTTAAATTTTTAATGTACAATTGAAGTTAAATGTCCATACGACTGGACCCATTTTTCTTCTCATCTCTTTATGTTAGCATACGGGCGCCGATGACCTCGCTGTTGAGCGCCCTAAAACGCCAATAATCATCATCATCATCAGACTTTCGGAACTGAAATGAATGTACCAATTCAACATATAATGAAAATAAGTCACACTTTAAGGATCAGCCTAACTGTCCAAATTGCATGTTCACGTATCCTCAATAGTGACCCAGACTTCATTACAAGAATTCGACCACCCAAAGAAACCCAATAAAACCCAGTTTAACCCACTGGGTTAGATAAAAAAAAAAAAAAAAGCAGTTTTTTCAACTCTGGGAGGGGTTGTGACATGTCACATCTCTGCCCTTCCTGCTCCCAAAGTTTGGATTTACACTAGATACAGTGGAATTCTCCGCTACTGATTTCTTAATAATAATCATTTTGATTATGACTGAACATCGATTGAAGAAATTGAAAAATAGCATAGGAAGATTAGTGTAACTATTTATGAGGCATCAACTCTTGTAAAACAAAGTAGAAGTTGAACAGTTTCATAATGTTTCGAATCGGTATTTCTTTAAAGATTCCTGGGTAGTTGAAAGAATTACCACCAAAGGACAGCTTCGAGATAATTTGCGTAGTCTCGGTACCACATTTAACAATGAAAGCAAAGATTCAGGTACAATATGACTGTGTCTGGGCTATTTTGGTTAGTATCTTTGTTCAAAAACTTGTGAAAATAAATAGATCCCTTCCACATAGAAAAAATACATCAAATGATATTAACAGAATCTATAACATGGCATGGAGTAAATGAAGGGCTGATTAAAGGTTTTTGCAAGAACTGCAGCTGTTGGGGGGAGGGGGGCATTGAGATTTATCACTGCCAATATTTAACTTTAACTTTACATAAAAACAGTCTGGTTTCTTACTAAAAGGGAAAAAAATCTTGAAATATTAATAGGCAACCTTCAAATTAGTCCTGCTGTTGTGTACTTTTCCTTAAACCTGACAGCTTTGATGAATACTGTGGCAGACATTCTTAAAGTAATCCACCGACAATAAAGATTTCTGTTTCTCTCCTACAATGCTGAACTAAGTTCACTGTATGATGTGAAATACACTGGTAACATTTGCTGACAGCCTTCAGTCATTTCAATATTTATAGTAATCTTTCAACTGTATTTTTTATACATTATAAAATTGGCACGTGTGTTGTTAAATTTGGAACTTAAAAAAAGGCATATTAGTTCTGACGAACTTTCTGAGGATCATTATGTAAACTGTATTGCAACGATGTAGTTATGAAGCATAATATAATGTGATGGACAGGTGACTTTGTCAAATATGGAAACTGTGATGACAGATATGAGAAAGGCCTTTCTGAAAATTTGGAAAAATTTTAAAGTAGTTTTTTATAATGGATACAAAAGGTTTGGTATAACTGTGATGTGAGAAACGCCTAATAAGTTGTTGGATTCCTATTTTTAAGATTTTGTTGTGTGTTGGTTTTAGGTTTAGCCCTTTTAAGTTCATTTGCCATATTTCTAGTGGAATTTATTTATTTATTATTTATTTTTTTTTTTTTGCGGCCCTTACTTCTGTGTATATTTTAATGCATTTAATGTGGCTAAAACAACTGGCCACATTGGCACCACTGTCTTTTTTGGATTAGATAAGATAAATAAGGTAAAAGAAGATATTATAAAACCTACACTATCAAGTTTCTTTCTTTATTTTTATTTATTTTCCCCCCCAGTTTGTTTCGGCCCACTAAGGACCATGGGGCTTGTCTTGACTCTCAGCTAGGGTCTTCTGCTTTTTCTTGGTCCAGTATACCTTCATCTTCTACCAGTGAGCCTGCTTCCTCTCATCCATTCATTTAGGTCAGGTGGTTCCTGTACACTTCTTGCTTGAGAGAGACAGTGGGAAGACTAACTGCAGGATGGTGTGTCGATATTGAGTTCGATTCTTGGTTGTCTGTAATGGGATCTGCAGTTCCTGTCAATCTGATGTAACAGAGGTGAACAACTTGGCTTTGGATGCCTTTTCCCTGCTTGTCACGATGAGGATCCTCTTGGTGAGCTTGGAGTAATTGAGGCAGGTTATGTGCCCATAGAAGGTCAATTACCTTTTCCTTAGACATGTGACTATGTCTTCCTGATGTTCATAGAGCTCTTTATTGTGCCTGGTTCTGTAGGGTGCTCAATCCAAATGGAATGAACCAAATGGTCATTTTAGAAAACTCAGGACAGTACAGATTTAGACAAGTGAATGCACCCACAAAAAAGGAAATTTAATTAATTGACACTCATTTTTATTTTATTCGAGATATTTACATTGCAATTGAATACACTCCTTGAACATCAAGAAACTGTGATATAGACTGAACTGATTTGCCATCCTCCATACTTTGCGTGCGTTGGGAATCGGGAGTCATATGCCTATTTTTATTCAGAAATTTTTAAAAGATTGCGTATTTAAAGTGTGTAGGTTTTTCTCTTTCAAACACTTTTCTTCAAGAGGCTCAGTGCTGAGAATTGTTCTCTTTGCAATTGCAATCAATCCTATCATGGGTTGTTTCCCACCAGGCGTTTTGGCTGCATGACTTTGTCATCTACTGCAGCTTCAAACGGACATGCTAACTCGACCAGCAACTTCAGTGAAATCTTGACCATATCTACTCGTGGAGCACCAACAATGCGTTCCACTTTTCTGCAGACAAGACAGTCTGTATGAACTTCTGGCGGGGCACAGTGTTTCCCCCACTGACTCTCCATCTTGGCCCAGATGTTCTTCCATAAGTTCAGACATAAAACTTCTTGGGACTCGCATTTGACATGAAACTTTGTTGGTCCCCCCACGTCTTCTCTTTGGTAGCTGGGTGTACCCGCTCACTTTTTGTTCTCATAGTACTGTGCGGCACTTCATGGGATGCGGAACGGACTAATCTCCTCCAATTGTATTGATCCCTTATCCACTTGAAACTGGACTAGGAGTTTACTTTCTGTTCCTGTGTGTGATAGTCTATTCTAAGCTGTCTCAATATGATTCATCACCAGGGGATCCATTTGACAACAGGAGCCTTCTATCCAGTCCTGCAGAGCTCTTTGCTCTATATCAGACCACTTAGTACGTTTGACACCACTCATCTTTTCACAGTGTCATCTACTCAGATTGCCTGAGTGCTCTTTAGAGCCTCTGCGTTCTGTACCCAGTCTGTCCCGTGGTATAGTGGATTCAAAAATGTCTCCTTGCTGTCAGCGGGATGAAGGTGATGTTACTGTTGGTTCCTGGCCGTGTTGAAGGGTTGAGAAATGAGATTGTGGCTGCGAGGCCGCCATTTACCTCCCCTCGGCTTGCTACCCAATCTGTTCCATCGGATGTCCTCCGGGCCGTAGTCTCCAGGCATGTAGTAGTATTACTCTGGAATATGCATTGGTCTACTCTGAAATATGCATTGGTCTTCCTTAAAGGCAACAAACTCTGGGAGATCAAACTCCTCCCTTTTGCATGGTCTACTATCTCCCGGCCCTCTCGCCGTGATGAGATTATAATAGCTCGCCTGCACATAGGACACTGTCGCTTTAACCACCGCCACTTACTATGTGGCGATCCTGCCACACTTTGTGACAACTGTTCCCAACTGTTGACTGTGTGTTACCTTCTGGTGCAGTGCCCGTTTTTTAACCACCAATCTTTGTGGTTTCTGTCTGAAGTTTTGGCTGATGACCCTCCTTGTGTCCTACCTTTTATCCACCACACTAACATGGAAAAGGAAATTTAACTCTGTCCATGCTTAACCATGTTTCATCATGGGCACTTACGAGCCTGACTCTCTCTCTCTCTCTCTCTCTCTCTCTCTCTCTCTCTCTCTCTCTCTCTCTCTCTCTCTCTCACTCACACACACACACACACACACACCGGAGAGGGAGAGGAGGGGAGGTGACCATGCAGTTTTCTGGGTTAGTCAGTACAACCTTAGTCATTTAGTCCCTTTCAAAATCAGTGCATCCAATCCATGTGTTTTATGGAATATAAATACAGATTTTTCCTGCAATATAATCATAACAACTGAAATGTATGAAAAACAAAATCATATTCTAAAAAAAAGTAAACGGGCTGTAAGTGTATGCAGCAGATCTTAGCTTTTAGGAAGCAGAAAACAGTAGAGGTCTGTTAGGAAGAAGAAGATTATACTGTTAGGCAGTTGTCATGGCAGAGATGTAGGCCCACAGTTGGAGGAAGTACTTGGGAGTGATTACCAGGTCACCAGCATAGACGAGTCCTTATTTCGACAAACAGAAATTGTCTCCGGCCAATGAGAACTCACTAACGGTCAGCCAATGAGATGCTGCGTGTATCTTAACTGGAGATTAGTGCACTACACAACCTCACGTACTAAAAAACCTTCTTTTTAACTTATACCTAACCTAATTTTCACTTAAAAAGTGGTCTGTAGTATAGCCTTAAGAAGGTTAGGTATATGTTAAACAATAATTTTTTTTTTTTTTTTTTTTTTTTTTTTTTTTTAGTACGTGAGGGAGCATAGCACATGAATCTCTGGTTAAGAAACATGCAGCATCTCATTGGCTGACAGCTAACGAGTTCTCATTGGCCAGAGACAATTTCTGCATGTCGAAATAAGGACTCGTGCAGTGCAGTGCACTTGTCGACTTAAAATATCATGCCAGTATCCATGAGTGAACATATCGTTTTACCCAAATGATCCAAGTTGCTGAAGCGTTGAATCCTCAAGCCTCAGGACAAATTAACAGTTGGTTTGTCCCTTGGTGGAACAACAAATGCCGATCTTTCATAAGGATGGGGTGACTGGCTCTGTGTGGGTTCAAGTGCTGGCCAATTGCAGAGAACCTTCCAACCTTTCAGATGGTAAGGGCAATGTGTCTCCTAATTTGTTCAACAAAGACTACCACTATATGAGAAACTTCCAGAGCATCTCTGTTAGAGGAGGGAGTTGTCAAGTTGAAGTTGTTGTTGGGAATGATTCTGCACAAGCCAGCCCACGAAGACATTGCCCAGACAATGGCTGCTTATTATGCTACTCTTACTGCCACTGCCAGTTAGGATCCAGGTTTTCTGAGCCACAGTGTTTGCAGAGGTCAATTTGCATTTCTGGTCCACTATTAAGAAAGAATTCAACTCCCCTTTCCCACATGAAACTGGATTTGGGGTTGCCTATGGCTTGTTACGTTTCACCTGGTCATGGCAGAATTGACTATAGCATGTTATAGCGTGTTACAGCATGTCCCAGGGTGTAACAAAGAAACTCTCAATTAACTTTTTAATGTTATTCAGAGATCATGTCCATGCCCTGATTCGTGTCAAGAAGCGATTTTAATTCCTATTTCAGAACCTGGAAAGGACTGCACCAGCCCAAGTAGTTAACATAGAATTGCCCGTGCGGGAAGGACCGAAGAGTGGATGGTCAACCACCACCTCATCTGGTTATCAGAATCCAGGCAGCTTCTAGTGTGGGTTCAGGAAGTAGCCTCTCGCTCCACCTTTGATAATCTGGCCCTTCTGGAAGCAGTTATACAACAGGCAATAATACACTGTCACCATCTGTTTTTTGACGCCAAGAGGAAGTTTGGTTCCATTTGGAGACACATTATCCTCAGGCAGCTCCACAACTGTAATTTTCTTGGAAGTCTTCTTATTTTTATTTGTCCATTTATTTCTTCCCATTATTTTATAATTTAGAGTCAGTGACATTCTTTCTGATTAAATGTAGTAGAACACTGTCCCTTGGGTAGTTTTAAGTTCAACTGCCTTTTCAATAGCTAATAGCAGCATTATGTTAATAATTACAAGGCTTGTCCATTGTTTTTTGCTTGTTGATGACTTCTCTATATTTTGCTCTTCTTCAATCCTTGCAATGACAACACATTAGTTACAACTAAATCTTCAACAATTGGATGAGTAGGCAAAGTAGAGTGATATTAACTTGTACACTGATTAGTCTGTTTGTGTTTCTTTTAACCAGTCCTGTTTTATTTTACACTTACCTGTACTAAGGATAAGGGATGCTGTTATGAATATTATAGACATAGGTAGGCTTATTGGCCTTATATTCAACTTCAGACAAATGTTACCATACCTCAAAGAACCTTCAGTAATAGTGTTTCTAAAATCTCTTAGCCACTATTCTTGGGGGGATCAATTAGGACCTGTCTCCTGTGGTTTTATAGGTTCTTCGTGCAGTCTTGTGTTGATTATGTATCTGCGAGATCCCTTAATTTGAAGATGCTGGGTATGGTGCATTATGAAGGAAATCAGCTACTCGCAGATACATGGTATCTTTGTTGAGCCCCCACTGTACAACAGTCGATTGCTACACATTGTGAGCCAGGAATATAAAACATGATCCACATCAAACACATCCGCATACCGTACTGTTGCCTGGCCTTCTCTTGAAAGGGCATTTTGTACTCACCAATGAGCAACAAGGCCTTATGGCATACGGATGGAGCACTGCCTTTTAGAGATAAGTGTGACTGATTTTAATAATTCCATTCTCTCTTTTTTTTACATTGAGGTTGGAGCCTCTAACACTCCATCAATGTCCTTGGGGTGGTAGAATATATTTTGTAGATAAAATACTAATTTCTTTTATGAAAGTAATACTTAACATTTATTCTGATTCACTGTGTATACAGAGACACTGCACAACTGAGCTGCTAAGACTGACTTCACAAAACTGATTGACTAACTGATTACAATAGCAGCACCTGAAGTATTTATATCTTTGATGATTAGTATAGTTAAATCATATTGTCGCCTATAATTAAACAACTTAAATTTTAACAGTGAATGTGGCTACGGAAATACAAACATACACATTACATAAATTTATGAAAATGCACCATCAACAGATAATACAAATTGACTTTGTCTGTTTATCTTGCGTGGAAGCGATCCAGTATTATGATAGGTTCTAAAAAGGATAAAGCCAAGATTGCTAGAATATAATTCTATTTTGACAAAGGGTTTCAATGGTCTATGCCATCATCTTCTGGTCAAAAAATGTTTTACACAACAACTGTTGACATCACAAGATGATGGCTGTGTAAAACATTTTTTGACCAGATGATGATGATGATGATGATGATGATGATGATGATGGCAGAGACCATCGTAAAATTAAAAATTTTGTTCTAGTGATCTTCGCTTTACCCTTTTTGGAACCTATCACATAATGCATATGTTTGGAATTATAATTGTTTTATGAAAATCATAATTAAATATTTGAATTCATATTCTTGGTGGGTGGCATGGGCAGTTAGCATTTTATGAATTGAATTAATTACTATTCATTGCGGAAACAGTAGGCTGCAGAAAGGTTACAGAATTATTCCCGATGTATTTTACATTTGCATCTTTTGTTAATTTCTTTTGAAATAAATAATTTACATGTTTTTAATTATTGTCTCTACAATGACCTACAAAGGAACTTCCGAACATTTAAATTAATATTGGATGTCAAGAAATTTCGCTTCTTCAGAAATGTTTTTCTTCCCATAGCCATTCTGCATTTTGTATCTTCTTTGCTTCGTCCATCAGATGTTATCTTGCTACCTAAATAACAAAACCCATCTACTACTCTTATTGTCTCATTGTCTAATCTAATTCCTCCAACATCATCTTATTTTCTGACACTACATTTCATTACCTTTGTTTTTAAAATGTTGATGTTCATCTTATACTTTCCTTTCAAAACACTGTCCATTCCTTTTAATTGTTCTTCCAGATCCTTTGCGGTCTCTGACAGAATTATGTCATCAGCAACCCACAAGGTTTTTATTCCCTCTCCCTGGACTTTAATTCCCTCTCCAAATTTCTCCTCACATTCCTTCACAACTTGATCAATATACAAATTGAATAACAATGGAGAGGGCTACAATCATGTCTTACTTCCTTCCCAAGCACTGCGCCTCTTCCTTGCCCTTTGACTTTAATAATTGCTGCCTGGTTTTCGTACAAGTCGAATGTAACTCTTCGCTTCCTGTATTTTACCCCTGCTACCTTCACACTCTGAAAAAGCGTATTCCAGTCAATAGTGTCAAACGTTTTCTCCAGATGTCCAAATTCTAAAAATGTTCGTTACTCTATCTTCTAAGATAAATCTTAATGTGAATATTGCCTCGTGTGTTCCTACATTCCTCCTAAATCCAAACTAATCTTCTCCAAGTTTGGATACCACCAGTTTTTTCATTCGTCTGTAAATTATTGATGTCAGTATTTTGCAACCATGACTTATTAAATTGATAGTTTAGTAATTCTCACATTTGTCTGCACTTGCTTTCTTAGAAATTGGATCACTATATTCTTCTTGAAGTCTCAGGGTATATCCCATCTCACATGTCTTACAAACCAGGTGGAATAATTTGTTGATGACTGGCTCACCTAACGATAATAGCAGTTCAGACGGGACATCATCTACTCCAGCGGCCTTGTTTCTGCTCAAATCTTTTAGTGCTCTGTCAAATTCTTCTCGCAATATAGTATCTCCTATCTCATCTTCCTCTACTTCGTCTTCCACTTCGAGAATACTGCCTTTAAGTTTATTTCCTTTGTACAGGCATTCTATATATTCCTTTCAGCTTTCCCTTCTTTGCCAAGAACTGGTTTTCCATCAGAGTTCTTGATATTCATACCTCTGCTTTTGTTGTCTTGTATGGCTCTTTTATTTTCCTGTAGGCGGTATTTATCTTTCTCCTAGTTATGCATTCTTGTTAGGTCTTGCATTTCTCCTCAAGCCACTCCTACTTCAGTCTGCACATCCTGTCAACCTCATTTTTCAGATGTCAGTACTCCCTTTTGCCTGCTTCACTTCCTGCATTTTTATATTTTCTCCTTTCATCAATTAAATTTAGGATCTCCTGTGTTATCCAAGGATTTCTATTAGGCCGTGTCCTTCTGCCTGTAGGATCTTCTGCTGCCTTCTCTACTCTCTGAGCTGGCCATTCTTCTTCTATTGTATTACTTTCCCCCGTTTCAACAATCCTTGCCTAATGCTCCCTTTAAAACTATTTAAGCACCTTTGCTTATGGCCAGAGTCTATATTTGCCCTTGGATATCTCTTACAGTTTAAAACCTGGTTTCTAAACCTTTGCCTTACCAAGATAAAGTCAATCTGGTACCTCACAGTGTCTCCTGGTCCCTTCCATGTATATAAACGTATTTCATGATGATTAAACCAAGTGTTTGTGATGATTAAATTGTGGTCTGCACAAAATTATACCAGGTGATCGCCTATTTCATTCCTTTTCCCCAGTCCATATTCACCTACATTTCCTTCTCTTCCCTTTCCTGCCACTGAGTTCCAGTCCCCCATCACAATTAAGTTTTCTTCTCCTTTAATGGTCTGAATAATTTGTTCTATCTCCTCATCATTGACAGAGCTAGTTGGCATATGAACTTGTACTACGGTGCTCGGTGTTGGTTTCAGGTCTTTCTTTGCTACAATAATGTGTTCACTATGCTGTTCATAGTAACTTACCCGCATTCCTATTTTCTTATTCATTATCAGACCTATTCCTTTGTTACCATGTAAGCCACCCCACCTCGACAATGTTTGTGGTTCATGAGGGTGGCATGGTTCCACTCCAGTTTCTTCAGTGTGATGCAATCCTTACAAAACCTCTACGTGGTTTAGAAGATAATGCAGCTCATACCAATTGTACTCCTTCCAACAGCAGGGGAAGCAAGCTATTTTGCTGAGTGACATGGCATGTGGGTATTCATTCAGTAAAGATGCTAGCAGGGCTGCCAAAAACATCTGCAATTTATTTTGGACTGAAAATCTTGGTAGAGGTATGCAACCTTCATTGTAAATTTTTTTTAATGATTCTAAAATTGCTAGAGATTTCTTGAATAATCAATAGATGTTACCATTAGATTATTTATTGTCAATTCACAACATGTTTAGGCTTAGCCCACATGTGATGATGGATATTATATAAATTTAGATTTGATGCATTCAAATTTGTCTTGTACAATACTGTTATGTATTGACAAATTTGAATTCATCAAATCTAAATTTATATAATATTGATCACCATATGATGGGCTAAGCCTAAACATGTTGTGAATTGACAGTAAATAATCTACTGATAACATCTATTGATTATTCAAGCAATCTCTAGCAATTTTAGAATCATTAGAATGATTTGCAGTGGCTGTGAAATCATACAGTATACTATTCCCCTATGGGATGTCTTCTTTGTGTTGCAACATAGGTCAAATCATTTGTGGGAGGAAAATTGGTTTACAATGATCACGAATAAGCTGCACTTGGTGAAACAAACTGTCAACTGTGGCAAACCTTTTGTCAGTCATTGAGATGGTATGAAGTGATCCCTACACTTCTCTAAATCCGGCCAAGCGCTTTACTCCATCAAGAGGATTCCGTTTTGTGACGCCTGTGGCTATCAAATACTATGTGCCATATTTTAACTGAGTGTTTTATATAGAGCTGAGAGGGAAGCAGCAAAGCTTAGTGGTGATGCGTCCTCTATTTTAGCTGATGATGAGGCAAGTGTGACCAAATTTATAAACTTTTCTGATTGGTGTGGACACTGGCCTAAGCTTTTAGGCTGGAGGTTAGTGTGTTGCAGTGTGTCTGAATAATGCTTTTTATTCCATTGATAAGCAAGCCGTGGTCCTCCGCTAATTGCTATCACTACTTCTAAAACTGTCTTCTTTAGTCAAATGTAACAACCTCTATTGTGCTTTTGTTTAGTTGCACATAAAATTTGGCTAGTTTCTTTCCATTTCTTTCTGTTGCCTGTTCTTACTCATTCTCAGTTTACTTCTTTCTTGCTCCTGTTATTGCATTTGTATAGGTGCTAAAGACATAGTTGTCATGTGTCCAAACTGTCATCCATTCATTCATTCATCCATCCATCCATCCATCCATCCATCCATGCCACCCTATCCTGCACGAGCCTCATCGTCTGAATAGCAACCTACTTACTTTTCAATCTGCTTACTGTATTTGTCTCTCGGTCTCCCTCAGCGATTTTTACCCCATACACTTTCCTCCAGTGATGAATTTGAGTCTTTGTTGTTTCAGAATATGTCGCAACAATTATTCCCTTCTTTTAGTCAAAATACGCTGAATATTTGCCAAAAGATTTCTCCAATCCAACAAAATCTAAAAACATACCTCTATAAAGGGCGATACTATGTAGTTGGAAAAAAATTTCTGTGCTAACCTATAAAAATAATATAAACTATTTTTGTGAATCTAATTGATATCACTTTTGACTAAATGATCGAATGTTCAAATACAGCATTAGTAGTGCGCTGCTTGACAGTCGCATCAATTAATCCTTAACTGCCCTGGTGGGGTCATATTTGACCCCCAGAGTTTTCATTTTAATATTTATTCGTTAGCTGACATGGTGGGGAGCCTTTACAAAAGCTGCTAGTCTAAAGAAGGTAACCAACGTATTTTTGTACAAATTTGAAAAATTAGAAAAAAATATAAATAAATATACAGCGTAGGAATTTAAATAAGTATGGTTCACAAATCATCTTTTTTGTTTTCATACGGCAAGAACCATGTCTTCAGAAGTTCAAAACATGGAAAATGTCTTTCTAATGAAAACTAATTTTTGTGTGAATTAAAAAATGTCAGATAAATACAAATCTTTTAAAATAATTTCTTTGTTTTTACTTATATGTTTAAATGAATTTGTTTACCCTTACAATTTGATATTAACTAGACAATAAATGCTTGACATTCAAAAAGTCATTTACAATTACATTTACCCCAAGAATTTGGGGTCAAAAGTGTCCCTACCAGGGCATGAGAGCTACATTCGCCAAGGCAGTTAAGGGTTAAATATCTTGGTGTAACTGCACAGCGATATGAAATGGAACCAGCGTATAAGAATGTATGTGGTGAAGGCAATAGTCAACTTTGCTCAAGGCATCTCTGTCCAACTTCTTTGTTTTTTACCTATGTTTGCCTGTGTGTGTGTGTGTGTGTGTGTGTGTGTGTGTGTGTTTTTACTTATCCTTTTTCCCCCAAAGTAAGTCTTTCCTTTCCTGGGATTGGAATGACTCCTCACCCGCTCCCTTAAAAACCGCATCTTTTCCTTTTCTCCCCACCTTCCCTCTTTTTCTGAAGAATCAACCCAGAGTTCTGAAAGCTCAGCAATTGTGTGTTTGTGTTTTTGTGTGTTTATCAATGTACCTGTGATTTTTCATCTGGTAAGTAAACCATGTTTTTAATATATATTTTTTCTATCAGGAATGTTTATAACAGTAAAAGTGTGTATGATATAAAGTCACAACTCAGACATGACTACTGTCTACAGCCACAATGCATCAATTACTTTTTACTTTTAAATGTAACAATTGAGGAGGACCTTTACAACACCCCGCAAAGACGTAATGTCAAACTGCGACAGGCGCACAGAAACACACACACACACACACACACACACACACACACACACACACACACACACACACGAAACACTTCAGTTATTAGCCATGGCCTTCTTCAGAATATAGCTGCTGCAGTCCAAATCATGCTCTGCGGTGTGGAAATAGGGTCAGGAAGGGGGGGGGGGGGGAATAGTGTGATTGCATGAATGTTGTATATTCTGGAGGAGGCCATGGCTGATAGCTTCAGTGTTGTATGTGTGTGTCTTTTTTATGTGACTGTTACAGCTCATCATTAAGTCCTTGTGGTGAGTTGTAAACTATCCTCATTGTTAAATACCGTAATAAGTAATATAGAAGAGTTGTTACACATATTCTTATAACATGTTATAAGAATATATGTAACAACTGTTTTATATTACTTGTATTACAGAACACCTGATGATGGCCTAAGGCCAAATAAGCTTATAGTGAGTTAATAAAGTTTAAAGCAGTGTTAAAATAATTTATAATTATTGTGGTATTGAACATGTCAATCAAAGACATTCTCCACACTGTGGGCCCCAGAGAACGAAAAAATATCCTTATTGTATTGTTTAATTCCAACTTGGAATTTCTGTTATTGCTTCTTAATTTGGCATACACAACATAAATGTTGTTTATTTTTGTACTTAAGATTAAATTAGTCAAAAATAAATTGCATTCAAATTGCAGTGGGATTCAAATTTGTAGATACAAGTGATTCAATTAATACAGAATAACATTTTTGAGTAAGAGATGAAGTCTGCTTGTTATGTGTTTTTGTGTGTAAAATCGTTTGAGATATAGTACATTTGTGTTTCAGCCTGTAGAGCCAACAAGTAAACTGAGACTGAGAGTAATAGCTGGGCACCATTTAGCAAAGAAAGACATATTTGGAGCCAGGTAACATAATTATTTGTTCAACTAGGGTTATACTGAAAAAAAGGAAAAAAAATTGTAATGACTAATAACTGTTATTTTGTTACAGTGATCCATACGTTAGAATAGATCTCAACACTGTCAATGGAGATGAAACTATTGATTCGGTACTTACAAAAACGAAGAAGAAAGTAAGTTACTGGTGATCAATGTTATTTTTATATTTTTTCTGGATTCGAAAAATTTAAATTTACATAGTAAGTTGTAAAAAAATTATTTACTTGCCTTTTTTTTTTTCCAGACGTTGAACCCACAATGGAATGAAGAATTTATATTTCGTGTAAGTTCTTATGTACCAAGAGAAGGAAGTAAGGTTTTATAAGGCACCAGTTGTTCCTTCAAGTGTCCTGTACAACTATAAATTTTTACCTTTATCAGATTAAGCCTAAATTAGGAACTGGTAATTTTTACACTAATCAATTCGTTGTACTGTATACATAGAAAAGAAACCAAGAATATAAAACATTCAGTATTAAATTTTTTAATGGATGTACAGGTTGTAATTCAGCAATTTGAGGCTAGGTTGCAACTTGCCGCAAAGACAAATCATCAAATACATTGGGCATGTAAAACACGGACACACACACACACACACACACACACACACACACACACACACCTACCTACCTTAGCTTTTGGACACAACCTTCATTGGAAAATGCACACACATTCTATCATACAGTCAGAGGCACAACTTGGAGAGACATAACTGTCATCTCTGGCTGCCTCATTCCTAGTAAAGCGATCCACCAACTGAACAGAGTGAGAATGGCAAGTGGGAACAGGAAGGATGCAAGACAATGGTGAGAATGGATCAGTTATTACAGTTACCATCCCTTCCATGTCAAAAAGTCCCTACCTTTGCAGCCAGCCAACTGTAAACAGTTTATTTGAAATGACTAAAACTCCCATGCTCAGTAAGCTGAAGGTCTCGCAAAGGCCTTCACGTATACTATCCCCAAGCCTAGACTGCAAACATATTTCCCGTGCTATAGTGTCACACTCAAAATTCTCCCACTGTCGCCCCCCCCCCCCCCCAATAACCAGCTACAAAAGATTGTGCCCAAGACCACTGTGCACTGTGCACTGAAACAACTAGTCCACATCCTTTGCCAAGGCTTTATATGTCATGCTTTGAAATGAGACATCCTGCTGAAGATCCTTCCTGACCCTTCCTACAGTTGTGTTGAGACATTTGTCCAACTTTCACTTCAACCTAGTCCATCCCTATGCTACCCCCAATGACAACCACCTGCCACGAGATGAAATCATTGTGGAAGACCCCGTTGTGAGACCTATCCAATCCACCCACCCAGCACTTCCACTTCTGGTGCCATCATAGGCTTTACCTTCTGCAAAGTTGGGCTGCCTTTGAAAGCAGTCATGTGACTTACCAAATGAGTGCAACAACACCTTCACAACTTTATATTTTCATGTTTAAAACTGCAGGTGGTCTGGAATTCAAAGTCTAATGATTAATAGAGCACAACACTTTATACTTCGAACAGGTTTATTGCTCACAAGCAGAACAGACAGCCTCCACTGTTTATACATAGAAAGAATTTAAGGAATACTTAGAATATTTTAGAAATAGTAAATACAAAATAATAAATTTTGTTTGCCAGTGGCAGGATCTGAACCAGGGACAGTAATCTGTGATGCTAACGACTGCACCGTCCTTTGTCGGTAAACTCGCGGCAATGTAATGGAATGTTTACCAATCAGCTATCCATTAGAATGAATGGCCACTGTCAAACTGTGACCAAAATCAAGGTTGACCACTCTGTGCCTCAGCTTATAGCATAACATGATGGATTTCAGTAGCTGCTTCACAACCGCAGGTGGTCTGGATTCCCCCTCCTCCCATTACCAGCTTTTCGGAACTACTCATATGGGAGTTGTTCTTATGATACATTCTCCAGACCCAAAATCATCACGGCAGCAACCTAAGGTAACCTTTCCCCCCTCCTCCCCACATAAAACATTCAACATTGTTGTCCCCTCCAATTCCCCCCCCCCTCTCTCTCTCACACACACACACACACACACACACACACACACACACACACACACACACACACACACACACACACACACACACGAGAGAGAGAGAGAGAGAGAGAGAGAGAGAGAGAGAGAGAGAGAGAGAGAGAGAGAGAGAGAGAGAGAGAGAGATTATATGTGCCTGTTGCATGGCGATTGTGTTGCGAATTGCAAGCTATCCTCATTTATATTGTTGACTATTAAATTTTTAAGGTACAACGAAATCTACAGTACTGTTAAATGAATTTGTGAAATATTCTTACTTGTACATAAACATTTTTATGTCATCATTGTCATTGTTTTTACTACCATCACAATCATTGGCACCATATCACATAGGGAAAACAAGAGTGGCAGACTTAAGTATTCTGCTTCATTTGACTGTTATACCTGTTAACCTGTTAACTTCTGGCTTCACATGAATATGCCCTGACTAACCTTTTCTTTTTTTCATATGGGCTGGACTGGCAATGGCAATGGTGGAATCAGAGTAATGGAAAATAATTTATTTTTTTATTTGATTTTCTGAATTGTGAAGCACATAGGTCTTACAGGAAAATATTACATTCAAGTGGTGAACTTGTTTCTGTAAAGATCATTAGAAAGTGACTCAGGTTTTATTTAACACAAATTAAATAATAAATATTAAAAGTAGATGAGGTTTCCTTACCAGGTGAAGGAGCACACGTACATGACAGAAACATAAATAAAAATAACCACACTCAAATGTAAGCTTTTGCAACCATTTGTTGCTTCCTCAGACAAAGAGCAGGGAAGGAGAGGGAAAAGGAAAGACTGTGGGTTTAAAGGAGTGGGTGAGGAGTCATTCCAATCCCGGGAGAGGAAAGACTTACCTTTGGGGAAAAAGGATAGGTAAGCACACGCATGCATGTGCGCACGCACGCACGCGCGCGCGCACACACACACACACACACACACACACACACACACACACACACACACCATGGCAGACATATGCAAAGAGGTTAGACAGAGGCTCTGGGCGGGAATTTCAAACTAATGAAGTTTGAGACCTGGTGGGCAACTTGGAGGGAATATGTTGAAAGGAAAGTTCCCATCTCTGAAGTTCTGAAAGGTTGGTGTCAATGGAAAGTATCCATATAACCCGGATGGTGTAACACTGTGCCAAGATATGCTGGCCGTGCACCAAGAGCCACAGGATAATTCTCATTACCAACAAACACTGTCTGCATGTGTCCATTCATGTGAATGGACAGACCTCACAGTGCAGACATGTCAGCTGGTAAATCACGTGGGTGCTGTCACAAGTGGCTCTGCCCTTAATTGCGTACACCCTCCAGGTTACAGGACTGGAATAAGTGGTGGAGGGCGGGTGCATAGGGCAGGTTTTACACGGGGGGCTGTTACATGGGTTGGAGCCAGATGGTAGGGAAGGTGGTTTTGGAATTTCATAGAGATGGACTAGGAGGTTACGAAGGTTAGGTGGGCTGCGGAAAGACACTCTCGGTGGAGTAGGAAGGATGTCATGAAGGATGGATCTCATTTCAGGACAGGATTTAAGGAAGTCTTATCCTTGCTGGAGAGCCACATTCAGAGTCCGCTCCAGTCCTGGAAAGTAACTGGTGACAAGAGGGGCACTTTCAGGGTCCCTTGTGGGAGGTACTGGGTTTGGGGGAAAGAGGAAGTGGCCCTGGCTATTTGCTTTAAACCAGATTATGAGGGTAGTTGTGGGATGTTAAAGCTTTTATTAGGTTATTGGTGTATTGGTTCAGGGATTTAGGACTGGAGCAGACTCGTTTGCCACGAAGACCTAAGCTGTAAGGAAGGGACCGTTTGACGTGGAATGGATGGCATCTGTCATAAAGGTACTATTGTTTGTTGGTAGGTTTGATGTGGACGGATGTTGAAGCTGGCCATTTGAGGTCAACATCAAGGAAAGTGGCATGGGCTTTGGAATAGGATCAGTTGAATCTGATGGAACCAAAGCAGTTAAGGTTGGAGAGGACATTCTGGAGTTCTTCTTCACTCTGAGTCCAGATCATGAAGCTATCATCAATAAATGTTTACCTGACTTTGGGTTGACAGGTCTGGGTGTCCAGGAAGGCTTCCTCTAAGTGTCCCATAAATACGTTGGCATATGAGGGGGCCATCTTGCTTTCCATGGTTGTTCCCTTTAATTGTTGGTATCCTGGCGCTCAAAAGTGAAGAAGTTGTGGGCTAGGATGAAGCTGGCTAGGGTAATAAGGAAAGAGGTTTTAGGTAGATTTGTGGGTGGTTGGCGTGAAAGGAAATACTCCATTGCAGCGAAGCCCTGGATGTGTGGGATATTTGTGTATAGGGAAGTGTGGCATCAGTGGTTACAAGGATGGTTTTCGGAGGTAACAGGATTTCAGGCAATCAAGAAAGTGGTTGGTGTCTTTGATGAAGGATGGGAGACTGCACATAATGGGTTGAAGATGTTGGTTTATGTAGGCAGAGATTAGTTCTGTAGGGGCTTGGTAACTGGCCAGAATGGGGCGGCCGGGATGTTTGGGTTTGTGAATCTTGGGAAGTAGGTAGAAGGTGGGGTTGCGGAGTGTCGGTGGGGTCGTGAGGTTAATGGAGTCAGGTGAAAGGTTTTGTTGGGGGCTTTGAGAATTCCTTGAAGCTCTGCCTGGACATCAGGAATCTATCATCACATTAAATAATAAAAAATACAAAAATGTCACAGAACATTGTAATTCCAGATCTCGAACTGGAAAAGGTGGATATCTCTTTTTTTTATTCCAATAAAAAGATGAACATCTGGTTAAACCAAGAATAAAACTACACCACAGCAGGGAAATTGACATACCCATGCAAAGCCAGAAGTTCACAGCAGGTTAGTACCAGTCAAGTGAGGAAGAATCCTTAAGTCTGCCACTCATGTTTACCCATGTGATATGGCACCAGTAAATGTGTGGCCTGCAACCAAACTAAATGTATGTTTAATTATATCAATTAATTCATGGATACATTTAATGGAGTTACAAAACAACAAAATTGTAACTGTTCATAGATATGATTCCCACTGTAGTATTGGCTCATATAGAAGGTGAAACTATTCAGCAGAGACTTTGAGAAGTAGGTGACCGCTTTTAGTTGGAAGTAGTGTGGAGAATATTTTTTTTTTCTTTTAATAAATTATTTGAAGCATTTAGGTGTATATTGTGCTACTTTATTATTCAACTGTCTTCATTTGTCACAAGCATAATTGGTACGTAACTTTTTACGCACTTGTTGTTGTTGTTGTTGATGTTGTCTTCAGTCCAGAGACTGGTTTGATGTGGCTCTCCACTCTACTCTATCCTGAGCAAGCCTCTTCATCTCCTCATAAGAATGGCAACCTACAGCCATTTGAATTTGCTTACTATATTCATCTCTTGGTCTCCCTCCGCGATTTTTACCCCACGCTCTTCCTTCCAATGCAAAATTCACAATTCCTTGATGTCTGAGAATGTGTCATACCAATCAATCCCTTCTTTTAGTCAAGGTATGCCAGAAATTCCTTTTCTCCCCAATTCAGTACCTCCTCATTAGCTAAGAGATCCACCCACCTAATCTTCAACATTCTTCTGTAAGACCACATTTCAAAAGCCTCTATGCTCTTCCTGTCTGCACTGTTTATCGTCATGTTTTACTCCCATACAAGGCAACACTCCACACAAATGCCTTCAGAAAGGACTTCCTTATGCTTAAATTAATATTCGATGTTACCAAATTTCTCTTTTTGAAAAACACTTTTCTTCCTTCAGGATCACCTGATTTTCTTACAGTGCACTCCATTACCCTAGTTGTGCTGTTGTTAATGTTCATTATATATGCTCCTTTCAACACACAGTCCATTCCATTCAATTGTGCTTCTGTCTCTGACAGAATTACTATGTCGTCAGCAAAACATAATGTTTTTAATTCTTCACCCTGAACTTTAATTCCTTCTCCAAATTTCTCCTTGCTTTCCTTTATAGCTTGCTCAATGTACAAATTGGATAACATTGGCGAAAGGCTACGGCCCTGTCTTACACCCTTCCGAACCTCTGCATCCGTTTCATGCCCTTCAACTCTGACAACCGCTGTCTGGTTTTTGTACAAGTTGTAAATAACCTTATGCTGCCTATATTTTACTGCTGCTGATTTCAGAATTTGAAAGAGTGTATGCCAGTCAACATTGTCAAAAGCTTTCTCCAAATATACAAAACTTAGAAATGTAGGTTTGCCTTTCCTTAATCTATCTTCTAGGATAAGCCATAAAGTGAATATTGTCTCCCGTGTTTCTACATTCCTCCTAAACCCAAACTGATCTTCCCCAAGGTTGATTTCTACCAGCTTTTCCATCCTTCTGTAAATAATTTGTGTTAATATTTTGTAACCATGACTTATTAAAGTGATTGTTCTGTAATTTTCACACCTATCTGCACCTGCTTTCTTTGGAATGGATATTATTACATTTTTCTTAAAGTCTGAGGGTATTTTGCCGGTGTCATACATCTTACACATCAGGTGAAATAGTTTTGTCATGGCTGGCTCTCCCAGAGACTTCAGTAGTTCTGAGGGAATGTCGTCCACTTCAGGGGCCTTGTTTTGACTTAGATCTTTCAGGGCTCTGTCAAATTCTTCTCTCAGTATAATAGCTTCTATTTCATCTTCATCTACATCCTCTTCCCTTCCTACAATATTGTCTCAAAGTTCATTTCGTTTGTTTAGTTCCTCTATATATTCTTTCCACCTATCAGCTTTCCCTTCTGTGCCGAGAACTGAGTTGTTTATATTCATGCAGCTACTTTTCTTGTCTCCAAATGTTCCTTTTATTTTCCTGTAGGCGTTATCTATTTTTCCCCTATTTAAACATTCCTCTTCTGACTTGCATTTGCCTTCTAGCCACTCCTGCTTAGCTATTTTGCATTGCCTGTCAATGTCGTTTGTCATTTCTTAGTCGTCTGTACTCCATTTTGCCTGTTTCATTTACTACATTTTTATATTTTCTCCTTTCATCAATTAAATTTAGTATTTCCTGTGACATCCTAGGATTTTTTGTAGGTCTTGCCTTTCTACCTATTTTGTCCTCTGCTGCCTTCGTTATTTCATCCCTCAATGCTACCCATTCTTCTTCTTCTACTGTTTTATTCCCCCCACCCTCCCTTTTTGTCAATTGTTGCCTAAAGCTCCCTCTGAAATTCTTAAGAACTTCAGGTTCCTTTAGTTTACCCAGGTCCCATCTCCTTATTTTCCTACCTCCCCCCCCCCCCCCCCAGTTTCAGCTTACAGTTCATGATGGATAAGATATGGTCAGAGTCTATATCAGCCCCTGTGTATGTTTTACAGTTAAAACCTGGTTCCAAAATCTATCTGGTATCTTGCGGTATCTCCTGGTCTCTTCCATGTATACCTTCTTTCATGATTCTTAAACCAGATATTTGTTATGATTAAATTATGTTCCATGCAAAATGCTACCAGGCAGCTTCCTCTTTCATCCTTTTGCTCAGTCCATAGTCACCTACTTGTTTTCCTTCCCTTCCTTTTCCTACCACCGAATTCCAGTCTCCCATCACAATTAAGTTTTTCTCTCCCTTAACTGTCTGAATAATTTCCATTACCTCCTCATACATTTCTTCGATCTCATCATCGGCATAGTTAGTTGGCATATAAACTTGTACTTCTGTGGGCAGTGTTGGCTTTGTATCTATCTTGACTATGATAATGCAATCACTGTGCTGTTCATAGTATTTACCCGCATTTCTATTTTCTTATTCATTATCAGACCTACTCCTGTCATACCCCAAACCGATTTTGTGTTTGTAATCCTGTACTCGCCTGACCAGAAATTCTGGTCCTCTTTCCACCGAACTTCGCTAATCCCCACTATATCTAACTTCAGCCTATCCATTTGCCTTTTTAAATTTTCTAACTTCCCTACCTGATTAAGAGATCTAACAATCCACACTCCGATCTGTAGAATGTCTGTGTTGTCTTTCCTGAGTAGTCCCCACCCGGAGGTCCAAATGGGGGGACTATTTTACCTCTGGAATATTTTACTCGAGAGGATGCCATCATCATGTATTTATACAGTAGAGCTGCATGTCCTCAGGAAAAGTAACAGCTGTAATTTCCTTTTGCTTTCAGCTGTTCACAGTAGCTTTGTGGCAAAGCCACATTAGCTGATGTTATGAGACCAGATCAATCAATCATCCAGACTGTTGCCGCCCCCCCCCCCCCCCTGCAACTTCTGAAAAGGCTGCTGCCCCTCTTCAGGAACCTACGTTTGTCTGGCCTCTCCACAGATATCACTCGGTTTTGGTTGTACCTATGGTACAGCTATTTGTATCGTTGATGCACGCAAGCCACTCCACCTCAGCAATGTCTGTGGTTCATGGGGTTGGTTTACGCATGTAAAATGCTATAACGTTTCGTTCAATATTATTTTGAGTCTCTCTGATGCATTTATTTCCTGATGATGCTTGTAACAAGCAAAATCGGTTGAATAATAAAGTGGCATAATATACAGCTTAAGGCTCCAAATGCTTTATTCAAAATACTTAAAAGCAGTAGATAGTCACCAGCAAAAAGTTACAGGCAATCGTTGCCTGTAATATGGAGAGTTTCTGTACAATCATCAGAGAAGTTCAGTTTAATATTTAGGAACTTTGCATAGATCCTACCTATGGGGTTTTGAATTACCTCAAAATTACCTTGCACCACAACATCTAACTATGTATATCTTACTTCTATTTTGTTATTTAGATCCTTACAGAGAGATTTAACATTCCAAAACATTAAGTTTCATACTTTCTCCTCTATGTCGCTCACATCCCTGTTCCTAATATTGTGATTACTAATTGGTGAGTAGATACCTTTTATCATTTTGAATAATGTTTTGTTAATTTTAAGAAGTGCATTACCCTTCGATCATTCATTTCATTACAGGTGAAACCAGCTGAACATAAACTGGTGTTGCAAGTGTTTGACGAAAACCGCTTAACCCGAGATGATTTTTTGGGGATGGTGGAGGTGAATTTATTAAATCTTCCAAAAGAACAGGAAGGGCGAACGATTCCACCAAAACAATACACCTTGTTGCCGCGAAGGTTAGATAAATTGTTAGTAATTACTCTCAGAACAATGTTACTTAGTGTATAAATCAGTAAAGTGAAATTATTGTTGTTGAAGTATGTATTTAAGATTTCTTAAACATTCATTTTAAACTTTCATTTTTGCATTGAGGGTAGAAGTGGAAGAGGAATATGGTTTTCATTAAAATTTACTCTATGAACTTGTTACCAGATTTTTTGTGTGATAAGATGTGTCTTTCATTAAGATTTTGATAGTTTCTACCTGTAGTAATCAGATACTGAAAATAACATAGTGCTATTCACATAAAATTGAGCATATCTCCTTCACTAACAAGTCACACTTGCATGCCAAGCACTTAAGTATGTAATAGTGTTTGTGAACACACAGATGTCACATATGAGCATCCTAATTTTATTCCAATTTTATTAACTGATTCTTCCATCGTTTCTTGGTAGAACAAATTCATTATGAAAATTGAAATACACAATTTTCTGTTTGTCCTACAGGTTTATTTTGTTAGTCTATTTTTGGCTTATCAGGCCATCATCAAACATTTACTGAAGTTTAGTCAAAAAACTTGCATTGTCAATAAACCAGAAGAGATGTTATATACAAAAAATAAATTATTTTCTAACATCTCTTCTAGTTTGACATTGCAAGTACTTTGACTAAACTTCAGTAAATGTCTGATGATGGCCTAATAAGCCGAAACTTGATTAACAAAATAAACTAACCTGTAGAACAAACACAAAATTGTGTATTTCAAGTATTCCAATTTGTTCACTGTTTTAACAAGTTGTGCCTTAAATCCCCCCCCCCCCTCCCCAAATTCTGTGCAACACCCATAAAAAGAAAAAGGGATAAATATCATCAGAAATACTTCCTAACACTTTTGCTAGCCAACAAAACTCATCTGCAGATAACAAATCCCTTACTTTTGTGTAATTTAATCAGAGTACACTAAGTAATTATTTTTGTTGTTATTCATATTGTAATTGTTGAAAACAAATGTACTGGCAGGGTGAGATTAAAAAAGTGAAAACAAAATAAGCAGTTTAGCTTACGCTGATGACTTAGTTCTAATGGCAGATTCGATTGAAAGGTTATCAATCTAATATTTTGGAGTGAGATCAGAGATGTTATGTTATGAAGATCAAAATCTCTGAAAAGAAAGTAATGTCTGTGTGAAAGAAATTTAAGCAGATTCAGTGCCAAGTAGGAGACTTAAAGAACAGGTGGACAGTTTCAAGTAATTAGGGTGTTTTTTCTGACAGGATTGCAACATAGTGAAAAAATGGAATCTAAGTGTAACAAAGCTAATGCAGTTATCACTCAAATGTGAACTACTCTCTTCTTTCTGCAAAGAGGAAGTCAGTACCAAGACTAAGTTAACAGTGCTTGGCTCAGTCTTCTCACCAACTTTGATGTATGGGAATGAAAGCTGGGTGGATATAGGTTACCTTATTAATAAGGTTGAGGTTAGAAATATGAAAGTAACAAGGATGATTTCAGGTACTAATAGATGAGAACAATGGCAGGAGGGTATCCATAATGAGGATATCAAAGAAAAAATGTGTATGAATTCTATAGAAGAAGCAGTTAGAATCAATAGGCTTGGGTTAGGAGTAGTTGAGGTAGACCAAGGAGAACATTCTTGGATTTGTCAAGAATGACTTTAAAGTAACAGGCTTAACATGAAAGAAGGCATCAATGTTTGCAGGGGATTGTGGAGAGTTTTATAAGGGGGAATTATGCTTCAGACTGAACACTGAAATTCATAATCAGTCTTAGAAGAAGAAGAAGAAGAAGAAGAAGAAGAAGATGATGATGATGATGATGATGATGATGATGATGATGGGGTGCCAACACTACTACTGCATAGGAGGGGTATGGGGGAGGAGGGGATGAATCTTGTCAAATTGGTGCCAGCTGTCCATGCAGTGCTTCTGGACCTTTGGCTGGTACACATTGACATTTATATTTAGGCTTGATGGACTGGTGGAGGTTTGATGGACTGGTGGAGGTTGCAAACAAGCAGAGTTTGAGAATGGCGACATTTTGTGCTGTGTTGGCAGAGGAGGTACAGTTAATGGAGGGGATTCTAAGAGTGGAGGTGAAGAAGGTGGTCCAGTTGTATTAAGAGAGGGAGGCAGTGGAAATGACCAGGGTGGTGATGGAGGCTGGTCCTCCACTTGAGGGCGGAGTTGATTTTGATGCTGGGTTACCAAACTGCCCAGTGTCACTGCCTGATGACTTTTGGACCAAATTGGATCCTGTGACCAAGTGCCTTAGCTCAGACCATTATCACAAAAGCATTGTGTTATTTCAGGGACGCACTGGGAGGCTGTAGGCTGGGGTACATGAGATGTAACACTGTCTGGTGTTCATGCATCAGTTCCTCTGTGCTCATCTTAAGGTTGGGTGTGGACTTGCAGATACTGAGAAAAGTGCAAGTACCTTTTCTGCTGGAACATTACAAGTGCACTACTTCATTTTTGTTATGAAAGTGCTGTTGTGGTGCACCTCCCAAATTGACTTTGTAGGGGCTTAACCGGACATTGCAGATACCATGATGGGCACAAAAATAATGGAAAATATAGGACAAGTTTATGCTGTTATGAATCACCTATGTGGAGGAAAGACCTTTGATGGAGATCTGTGCTGCATTCTATGGAATTTTGCAGGAAAACATACAGGGGAACTGGGAATAGACATTAATAAGTAACAGTCAATTCAAAAAGGGGTCCTTGAAGGTGACATGAAGACTCCAAAGGCTGTGATGGCTCCGGCCATGGGAGAAACTTATAACAAGCAGTAATTAAATATTCAATCTCCCTATTGATCTAAGGCTATTAGGCAAGTCACAAGCGAACATCTTCAATGAGACGCAACAGTGGTTCAGTGAAGGAAGCAAAGAGTATCCTACTGGAGAGATTGTTCAATGACTGTATGTGACAGAGCATTTACTGTAGGTAGAAAAATTGACATCATTGACATGAGTCGACATCATTATACTAAACAATTGTGGATGGAATCTGAGGCATAAGGCTGATGTCTCTGGCCTTCTTTGTTGTGTGTACTATCACACTTTATGAAGAATAGGGTCAAAGCTAGTGCTTGGGTGATTTGGAAACTGATAATAGGGAAGCTATCTTCTGTCCTTAAAGTTTCCCCCATCACATAAAAATAAAATACTTCATTCAGGTGTAATCTTAGGTCGGCTGCCATAGGGAAGTGTAATCTGTATTGGAGTTCTGAACCATGGAGGTGAAATAGAATTACATAATTATATTGATTAAAAATAGCATCTACCATTGTAGTATATAGGCTATCTTATCTGGCAAATGTGCATTTGTGCATTGGAACTAAACATAGAAAGTAATGGTGTGTGCTCGGTCACGAAAATCAAACCTAATGCCACACGGAAACACACAAAATTCCCTGATAGCATAAAAAATGAGTGTCTTCTGTTTCAGAATACATTTTTGTACATTATTATTATTATCTTCACCAAAAGCCATCTTAACTATGTTGATACAAACACAGCTGATTGGTGGCCAGGCAAGGGGTGGAACACAAAGCCTGTTTGTTTTCTAAATGTGTGGTTACAGGCGGGTGAGCAATGAAAATGCTGCACTAACCCAAGTTGCTGATATGGAGATAGGCAATAGTTATTGCCTGTGGAAGGTACTTGGGGTAATTTGCACCTTTGCTTACGAAAGCTTGATCGCCATTTTGTTAAATTCCTCCCCACCCTGCTCATCTCCCCGTTTCTAAATGGTTCCCTTCAAAATGGCATGGCTATTCCTGTGGTTCTGATGATGGTTATAGAGGTTTTGATCTTCGTTGTTTTCCTCTGTTTTTGGCACAGTTTGGTCCACCTTGGGTTTTACCTCCACAAAAATTCAGTTACCAGTGTAAGCCATTTGGGGAAGAACTCCGGACATAGCCCCTAGGGCGTGGATCCCTATTTTTTTCTTTTCCATTTCCAGTGTATTTAGTGGAGGTCCCATTAGTCCCTAAAGTTCTTTTTTTTTTCGTTTCCAAAAGTACCTAAAAGGTACCTTTTCCCAATTTGGTTCATAAAGTACCTTTTTTACAAATTGCAACAAACATTTTGTCGAGTTTTAATAACTGCAATAAAGCTTAACTGAGGCACCTTTCATGTTACAGCTGGCTTTAACCTTTGTCTGAGCAATTTTTTCCCTTCTCAGCTCCTGCACCTTGTAGTGTAACAAATGACACTACATTCCTGCTTACCGACTCAAGACAACCATATTTATTAATTTAAGAGATTTAGAATAGCAGGGGACAAAATTCTGCCTAGGGTTTTCTGTCTTCCTAGGTGAGAGTACCTGGTGACACCTACTATGGTCAGAGGAGTGATTACACAGGTTTACCAACCTGTGATGAATAAGTGACACAGAGATGAAAGCGAGGATTCCTTGGCTTCATAAGTGTTCCGTGCTAAAAAGTCAGATATACAGAAGACTTATATTATTGACATTATTGTAATGTGAGAGAGAGACACTAATAGAGACTGGAACTGAACATATTTCGTAATATAAGTCTCTGTATAATCATAATTCGTTGATAATGGGATTGTATTCTGCAATACAATAAATTAGTTCTATCATTTGTTAATGATTCACGACTTTAATTCATTAGAAGAAGATTAGTATAATATTGAATAACCATTTTGTGCTACTCTCTCGTCCTGGACAACTTTTGATATGAGTGTCTGATGCCTGTAAAATCAAGAAAAAGCTTCTAGGTTGAGGAACAGACTAGCTGGGCCTCATTCTCCTAAGAGCAAACCCTTTAACAGACATGTACCAAGCAAGATATAAGGACCTAATATAAGTAATATATATTTTGTAGTGTCCTCAGAAGAAGAGATACATGGTCATAACACAACCTACAAAAGTGTCTTGTCAAGGAGAGTGCAGGGAGTGATGGTAAGACATTGTCGACTGGGGAAGGAAGCATATGCGGAAACAGTGCTACGCAATGCCAAAAACTTTTATATGACTTCCACTTCATCTTTTATGGTACAAGTGATGCATGAAGGTAGTTTGCATATGCTGGCAGAAGCTCCAACAAGGACAACTTGCAACTCCTACCAACAAAATAATGTGGATCGGAGGCAGGACGTGCTGAGAAATGTGTTACTGATTTCAGCTGCGATCGAGAACGTTCAGGCACTGAGATCGGCGGCGGTCCTACATTCTCGGCCACTGTATGTATGTGTTAGTCACGCCACATTGACTTTTATCGCTGCGCCACAGCCATTACATGTGCAAAAGAATTACAGCACTTTGGTAAGCTGTCAGAGTGGTAGGTTGTTAGCTGTAGCTGTGAAAGTCACAATAATACACTTGAGATAATTAATATTGGCATAGTAACTACTTGCAGATTGGCATGGTCTTATGATATTTTATTATTGATTAGGTGTAAAGATGACATTTGCGTATGTGAGTACTTTTAAGTTTAGTGGAGCAGGTAAATAATTGAAATTAAAGTTAGCAAACAATTTTTAACTTGAAGATCACAATGACTCATATGGTACTGTAGATTTCAAAACAATCCCTCCCCCCTCTCAAAGAGTTCTTACACTGCTTGCAAACCCTTAAAACTGCAGATCTTTCATTGTTTATAAACTATTCATTTCATCAGCCCATAGCCATACCAAAAATGGAAACGACAAGATACACCACAATATTTCGTGAGACTTGCATTAAATGACAACACTTGCTATTCCTTATTGGAGTGGGTGGTACCAGGGCAGATGTTTGGCACAATGAAACGTGTTAAGTTAGAAAATGGTCGTGATAGTCATCTCAGAAGTCAGGAATAATAGATACAATGCCACTACCTATGACAAGAGGATCCTTCCCTCTCTGTCTACCCCCTGGGAGGAGGGCCAGGCATGTTGGCTTGGGGGTGAAACACTTTCGACATTACCTGGTCTGCACCAGGACAGACGGAGGGATGTCCACTGCCAATATGTTCTTTGTTGAACATAAAGACAAGTTTGGGGAAGTTGAAACAATGAGAAAGATGCTTTCTGGATCCCTGCTCATTAAAACAGTCTCTGCTGCCCAGTCTGCAGCCCTGTGCGCGTACGACCATCTTGGTTATGTTTCAGTGTCAGTAACCCCTCATCAGTCATTGAACATGGTTCAGGGAGTTATTTTCCATTGCGACCTCCTCCTCCAAACTGATGAGGAACTCCAGGACAAACTCGAATGGCAAGGTGTTCATTTTGTTCCTCATATGCAGCGAGGCCCTGAGGCTGATTGAGTGGATACCGGCGCATTTACCTTGGCCTTCGAGGGGGATACTCCCTCAAAGGAGGTCAAGGTAATGATCTACTGTTGTGATCTGAAGCCATATGGTCTACCTCCCATGCAATGTTTCCAATGTATGCAGTTCGGGCATACGTCTTCTCGTTGCACAGCAATTCCTGTATGTAGTGAATGTGGATGTCCACTCCATGAGGGGAACCCCAGTGTTCCACCTCCCACATGTGCCAACTGCCGTGAACACCACTCTTCTTGCTCTCCAGATTGTCCTGTGTATACATAAGGAGATAAAGATTCATGAGTAAAAGTTCCGTGAACGCTTTACGTACCAGAAGGCCCACCAAAAATTAGAGCGTCTGCACCCTGTGCAAATGTTAACTAGCTTTGCCTCGGTTACATACTCTACCCTTCCCCTTCCTCATCACAGTCCCATCCTACTCTTCCCCCTTCCTCTCCTGCATCTCCCTTACAGCTACCCCTTTTCAGTGTTTGCCTCTTCCCTCCCAACCGGAGAAGTGCTCCCCTTCTCTGGCACTTGCCGGTGCAGATGCACCTCCCAGGGTTCCTCTTCCTGGCGTCCGCCAGATAGGTCCCCTACAAGCATCTGGTGTAGTCTGCACCCTGGTTCGTATGGACGTTGTTAGTTCATGGATCCCTCTCCGTACTACACTGGAAGTGGTTGCTGTTAGGATTCACTTCCACACTTCGTTAACAATTTGTAATCTCTATCTCCTTCCTGACAGGCCACCTACATCTGCTGCGCTCACAGCACTCCTTCAGCAACTCCCCCCTCCTTTACTCATTCTTGGGGACTTCAGTGCCCATCATCCTTTATGGGGCGGTGCTCATACAACTATTTGGGGCTGTCTCATTCCTTGCAGATTACGACTTGTTTCTCAATTATGGTTCCCCAACCCATTTTAGTATCGCTCACAGCACCTTTTCTTCCATAGACCTTTCACTCATTCTCCTGCCCTTTTACCTTTAGTTCAATGGTCACCGCATGATGACCTGTGTGATAGTGAACACTTTCTGTTGATTCTTTCACTCCCCTCACACTGGACAAGGGACAGGATACTCCGTTGGGTTTTCCATCATGCTAATTGACCTTTGTATACATCTCGGGTGGTTTTCACACCATTTCCATCTGATTGTATAGATGATGTTATCAGTGATGTATCCAATTTGATTACTCAAGCTGCTAGGGTTGCAGTCGCCTCAGTTGACAGGCTTTCCTAGCCATTGCCCAGTTCCATATCAGAACACAACCATTGCCGCAGCAATTCGCGAGTGCCCTCGAGCCTTGCAACATCTTAAGCGCCATCCATCCTATGCTGCCCTTGTCAACATTAAACACCTTTGTGCCAAGGCTCATTATATAATCAAACAGGGCAAGTGGGTGTGCTGAGTGCATTTTCTCTCTTCCTTGGGATCTTATGTACTCCCATGATGGGTGTGGCTATGCTCTGCTCCATCCAAAGTTGCCAGCAGCTATCTTCAATCCCTGGCCTTGCCTTACCAGATGGGGTCTGTAATAATCCATCGGTTCTCGCAGAGCTCACTGTGTGAAAGTATTGGCGACGGCTTCCCAGCTGGTGGATTTTCTTCTCAAGAAACAATACGCCGAAGTCTCAAATTTGTTTCACCACTTACCAGGAGGAACCTTATAAGAAACTCTTCACTGAATGGGAACTACCTCTGACCCTTTCCTCATCTCGTGATTCTGCAGCTGGCCCCAATTCCATCCATAATCAACTTCTCCAACATCTCAGTACTCTACAACGGCAATATCTTCTCTAAGTATTTAACCGCATTTGGCTCAAAGGAGTTTTCCCCTCGCAGTGGAGGGGCAGTATAGTGGTTCCTGTTCTTAAGCCTGGCAAGGATCCATCATCCATGGACAGTTAGCGGCCAACTAGCCTGACAAATGTTTCCATGTAAACTGCTCTAACGGATGGTTGTCAGCAGATTATGCTGGGTACTCAAATTACGTAGACTTCTGTGACATTATCAGTGTGCAGTGTGTGTTCTGGCAGGGAGAGTCTGTCTACTTCGACTGGAAACATCAATCGGAAAGGCCTTCCCAAAACGTCAACATCTTGTTGCTGTTTTCTTTGATTTAAGTGAGGCATATGACACCACTTTTCGTTGTCATGTTTTATGTACCCTTCATGACTGCAGTCTGAGACTTTCTACCAATTTTTATCAGTCAGTTTTATACCGCTGCATGTTCTGTGTATGAGTTGGCTCTTCCTTCAGCTCCTCACAGGTCCAGGAGAGCGGTGTTCCACAGTGTTTTTAAGTGTTATTACTCTCCTTAATGGGTTGGTGAGCTCTGTTGGGTCACTTGTCACTTCTGTGTTGCATGTAGAATACTTTTGCAAATGGTACAGCTCCCACTCTGTAGTCTCGGCTGAACACCAGTTCCAAGGTGTCATTTGTTTGGCTTATACATAGGCTCTCCCCATGGTTTTCAGTTTTCCCCTTACAAAATACAAATAATGCATTTATGCCATCATACTACAGTCCGCCTTGATCCAGAATTCTTCTTGGGTACTCAATACTTGGAAGTTGTGGCACTGCAGTGTTTCTTGGACCTCTTTTGTAATAAAAAACTGACTTGGCTGTCCCATATTTTCCAGTTGAAGGTAAGCTACATGCAGAAGCTTAATGCCCTCCATTTCCTAGCTCACTCATCCCAGGTTGCCCCCCCAGGGGGCCCACAGCTCTTTTGTGGGTATGTGTGTGGCGCGCATGGGGCCCCGAGCCGGAGTAGCCTTTCTTCCTCCCCACGCTGCTTCACACTCTCCCCCGGTTCGTGCCTTTGCCCGGAGATGGGTGTCTGAGTAACTGTAGGTCATCTCCTTTTCTCTGCTTTCCTTTTCTTAAGGTCCTTCCTTGCTTTCACTCGCTTTTTCTGCTCATTCTTCTTACTCTATTATTCCTACCTTGGAGCCATCCATACCATCTCCGCTTCAGCGTTTGAGATTCTCCCTTTTCTCACTTTTATATCTCCCTCTCTCCATCCTCAATTCTTCTTCCTTCCTCCCTGTGCGTGTCTGAAGGCCGACCCACGCATCCCCATGCGTAGCAGGTGAGGGGTAACGCGTAATTCCCCGCCCCGGGTAGTCAAGTAGGGCACGTACGTTCCCCCTGGTAGAGGCCAGGCCCAGGGAGGGGTGATTACCCGAGCTGATACCTTCCGACCATGCCGATTGGTCCTTTCGTCCGTTTCTCGGGAGGTGTGACCTGAGGTGTGAACAATGACCTAAGGCGGGGTAGCCCTCAGTGAGGGTCCGCATTAGGAAGGAGTGCGCCATCGGAGACGCCGGTAATCATGGGGGACACTTCCGCAATGACCTCTCTCTCTTCCCTTTTGACTTCGACCCAAAAACGAAAGTTGGATGCCCCTCAAACAAATAAAATACTACCTAAAGTTCCTAAGTTTCTGATTGTTACCCGTACTGATGGTCATGATTTCTGTAAGGTCAATCCCTTCATCATTCAGAAGGGTGTAGATGCCATTGCAGGTCCGTTGAAGAAATGTTCTCGTCAACATAATGGAAGTTTGCTGTTAGAAACAGATAATGCCTTTCAGGCTCAATAACTGATCCAAGCTACGCTTTTGCACACCTTCCCGGTAAAAGTCGAAGCCCACCGTACCCTTAACTCGTCACGTGGGGTGGTCTATTCTCGATCCCTCGACAGATTATTGGACGAAGAAATAAAGGACTGTTTGACTGATCAGGGCATCGTAGCTGTCCATAGAGTTCTGATAAAGGCTGATACAGGTTTGATACCAACCCAAACCGTATTTTTGACTTTTGACAAGGTGGATCTCCCTTCCAAAATAAAAGCAGGCTACGAAATTATATCAGTTCGCCCCTATATCCCGAATCCCACACGATGTTACCAGTGCGACAGGTATAATCATACTGCCTCCATCCCCTCACTGCATCAACTGCATGGGTGACCATGCTGCTTCATCCAGTGACTGCCCTGTTTACAAGGAGGAGCGGGTAATCCAAGAAATAAAAGTTTCGACCTCTGCTGCGCGGAAGATACTAGCCGGTCGAAAGCTCGCTCGCTACTAAGGAGGTTGGCACACGAACTTGTGACCTTACTTTTAGCGACACGGTTGTCAGATCGGTCAGTCCAAAGATTGCCCGATCAACCTCTCCACTCACTTCCTCTCACCGAAAAACACAGTTGTCAGCAGCTCCTCCCAAATCACAGGTGTCTAAATCAGATGCCCAGACTTCCAAGAAACAGCCTGTCTGTGATGATTTCTTAAGATCTGAGCCTGCACAACCTACGTTGCTGTTTAGTCCCTTCAAAAATCCAACAACAACAACTCTAAGAAGACACACAGAAAAAAGAGTTCCTCTCCTTCCCCGCCACGGCGCGACTCGACTGTCACACCATCTAGCAGTGGCACCACCCGGTCTTTCTCTGTCTCACCGGGGCGTGCTACTGCTAGCCGATAATCCGGCCCTTTACTGGCGGAGGAAGCTTCCCCTGCCAATAAATCCAGGCAGGCGGCGGACACTCCAGATGAAGCCATGGAACATGACCCTTTACCTGTAGGTTCCAGTAGCAGCGTTCCCTCGAAGTCAGACCCTCAGTGGCCAGTGAGGTGATCTCCTCTAGCTTTTCTTTTCTATCTTCTCACCTTATGGATATCCTTCAATGGAATATTCGAGGCATTCGTTCCAAAAGAGATGAATTGAAACTTCTGCTCAGACTGCACCGTTCATTTGTGGTTGGACTTCAAGAAACGAAGTTGTGCCCACGCGACAACATAGATTTTTCACAATATACCTCCGTGTGTTTTGACCTGCCCCCTGTGGAGGGTATTGCAGCCCATGGAGGGGTTATGTTGCTCATTAGAGACGACATATACTATCATCCTATTCCACTGCACACTCAACTAGAGGCAGTTGCCGTCTGCATCATTCTTCCCACCTTTTCCTTCTCCCTTTGTAACATCTATACCCCATCGTCTTCTGCCCTTACTAGGGCAGATGTGCTGCACCTTGTTGCCCAACTTCCTTCCCCCTTTTTGTTGATAAGCGGTTTCAATGCTCACCACCCGCTATGGGGTTCTCCAGCCTTTTGCCAGAGAGGCTTCCTTTTAGCGGACATTCTCAACATCTTAATCTTGTCTGCCTGAACACAGGTGCACCAACCTTTCTCTCAGATACGATGCATACCTACTCTCACTTGGACCTCTCGATATGTACTGCTCAACTTGCGTGTCAGTTTGAATGGTATGCTCTCTCTGATACATACTCGAGCGACCATTTCCCCTGCATAATTCGTCTCTTTCATCATACCCTATCTCCGGGTTCTACTAGTTGGAACATCTCGCAAGCTGACTGGGGACTGTTCTCCTCAATGGCGGTTTTCCATGATGGGAACTTCCCCACCTGTGACAGTCAGGTTGAATACCTCACGGAAGTCATTCTCAATGCTGCCGAATATTCCATTCCATGTACTTCGTCTTTCGTCTTCTTCACGTCGAGTCCCAGTCCCCTGGTGGACTGTGGCATCTCGCGATGCTATTAGAGCCCGGAGACGTGCTCTACGCACCTTCTGCCGCCACCCAACGTTGGCGAACTATATCAATTACAAATGTCTAGGAGCGAATTGCCTTCGAGTCATCAAGGAAAGCAAACGGGCCTGCTGGATTGCTTTTACTAGTTCATTTAACAGACTTACTCCTTCTTCTGTGGTCTGGGGGGCCTGCACCGGTTATCTGGCACAAAGGTCCACTCCCCAATTCCTGGATTGACCGTTGCAAATGAAGTCTTCGTAGACCCAGCCGATATATCCAACGCTTTAGGTCAATCTTTTGCAGAAGTCTCGAGCTCCACACATTATCACCCCGCCTTTCTCCCTCGGAAACAGACAGAAGCACGGCCACCTTCCTTCCAATCTCTCAATCGGGAAAGTTACAATACCATCTTCACCATGCAGGATCTTGAACGTGCTCTCTCTGTGTCCCGATCCTCTGCTCCAGGGCCTGATGCAATTCATATGTAGATGCTGAAAAACCTTTCTCTTGCAGGTAAATGCTTTCTCCTCCGCACTTATAATCGCATATGGATTGAAGATCGGGTCTCCACACGCTGCCGTGAAGCAATTGTTGTTCCCATATCAAAACGGTGGAAGGACAAACATCTTCCTTAGAGTTATCGCCCCATTTCTCTCACCATCTGCGTTTGCAAGGTGATGGAACACATGGTTATTGCTCGGCTGATTTGGCTACTCGAATCTCACCGTCTTCTTACCAATGTCCAATGTGGATTCCGCAGGCATCATTCTGCTATCGACCACCTCGTTACCTTGTCAACTTATATTATGGATAACTTTTTGCGCCAGGCGGTGGCTGTGATTTGGAGAAGGCTTATGACACCTGTTGGAGGGTGGGTATTCTCTGCACACTCCATACATGGGGCTTTCGCAGCCGCCTCCCCATTTTATCCAAGCATTTTTACTAGATCGAAGGTTCCGTGTACGAGTGGGCTCTGTTTTGTCGGACACCTTTCACCATGAGAATGGGGTGCCACAAGGCTCTGTGTTGAGCGTGGCACTTTTCGCCATAGCAATCAACCCAATTATGGATTGTCTTCCGGCCGACGTCTCGGACTCCCTTTTTGTGGATGACTTTGCGATTTACTGCAGTGCCCAGAGAACGTGTCGTATGGAACGCTGTCTTCAACGTTGTCTCGACCGTCTTTACTCTTGGAGTGTCGCCAATGGCTTCCGGTTCTCCAGTGAGGACATAGTCTGTATAAATTTCTGGAGATACAAAGAGTTCCTTCCATTGTCTCTTCATTTTGGCCCCCGTTACTCTGCCTTTCGTGGAGACAACGAAATTTCTAGGGCCAATATTGGACAGGAAACTCTGCTGGTCCCCGCATGTACTATCCGGCTGGCCGGTGTATTCGTTTCCTTAACGTCCTTAGCGGTATGTCATGGGGAGCAGATCGAACCATCCTACTTCATCTCTACCAGCCCACTGTCCGCTCAAAATTGGATTACGGAAGCTTCATTTATTCTTCCGCACGGCCATCCATTTTACGCCGACTAAACTCGATTCACCATCGGGGTTACGCCTGTTGATAGGTGCTTTTTACACAAGCACTGTTGACCGCGTCTATGCCGAAGCTGCCGAATTACCTTTATCATATCGACGCGACATATTACTGTGTCGGTATGCAAGCCGTTTGCTTTTGATGCCTCACCATCCTTCCTATCCATCGTTCTTTAACGACTCACTCGATAGCCAATACAGGCTGTCTGCGATTGCCCTGCTCCCTCCTGGAGTCTGTTTTCAATTCTTGTTTTGGCAGCTCAATTTTACTCTCCCTTCCACATTTCAAATAGGTGAGAGCCCAATGCCACCTTGGCCTCAGGCTAAAGTTCGCTTTCACCTTGAACTCACCTCACTCCCAAAGGAGAGCACTTTGGATGCTTTATACTGCTCGCGGTTTCTTGAACTTCGTGCATGGCTCGAAAATTCAGTTTTCATATACACAGATGGCTCAAAGACCAATGACGGTGCTGGATGTGCGTTTGTCGTCGGGGATGACTGTTTTCAGTACAGACTTAATGCCCACTGCTCGAATTTCACAGCGGAGCTTTTTGCCCTCTATCAGGCTGTACTCTTTATCCGTCGACACTTTTCTGCTTCTTACGTCTTCTGCTCTGACTCCCTCAGTGCCATCCAGAGTCTGAACGACCCCTTTTCAGCCCATCCTATTGTGCACCGAATCAACCGCTCCCTTCAGTTATTAGCTTCTGACGGCCCTCGCATTCACCTCCTGTGGGTACCTGGCCACGCAGGCGTGCCTGGTAACGCGGCTGCTGATGCCGCTGCCAAGGCTGCAACTCTCTTACATTGTTGTGGCATAATGTGTGGTCTTAACTTACTAATAATAAGTTCTGGACCATTAAACCGCTCCCGGTGGCTTGGATGATCACCTCACGCCGCTCGCGACGAGAAGAGATCATCTTGGCCCGGTTGCGGATCGGACATTGCCAGTTCAGCCACCGCCACTTGCTCATTGGTGACCCCGCACCGTTATGTTCCTGTGGTCACCCACTGTCAGTGCGCCATGTTTTATTGTCGTGTTCCAATTTTACTCCTGTTCGGCTTGCACTACATCTGCCAGACGCATTGGAAGAAATTTCAGCTGATAACGCGCCGGCTGTTGCTCGAGTATTGGATTTTATCAACTTGACCAATTTGTCAAGGGACATTTAGCTCTTCGCTTTGTTTTTTATTCTATGTTTTTTAGCTGTTTTTATATAGTCTTATTAACCTTGGGTATATCCCAGTTTTGATTCGGGTACTAATGACCTTAGCAGTTGTGCGCCCTAAAACCACGTAAAAAAAAAAAAAAAAAAAAAGATCCTGGGTTGCAGATCATGCAACACTAATTCATATCTACCAGGATCTGATTCAATCCTGATTAGATTGTGGGTGTCAGGTTTATGGCTCAGCAGCTCCTTCTGCCCTGAAATTGAGAGACCCTGTTCACCACTGTGGCATCCACTTGGCCAAGAGTGTTTTCTGAACCAGCCCTGTCGACAGTCTCCTTGAAGCAGAAATCGCCCTTCTTCAGACCAGGTGCCGTCAGCTTTTGGTGTCCTTTGCCATTGCCATTCGTCCTTTTCCTGGTCATCCCACATATCAAGTTCTTATTGAGGGCGAAGGTTTTTAAACTCCTGATACTCACCCTCATGTGGGTTTATCTGTTGGATTGCGGCTGGCTTCCTGCTATAATCTCAATAAAATATCTGAAATAGATTAAATAATTTTATGTGCACTAAAAAAAAAAATAAATGAATAAAATAAACTTTGTAGATAGACCTAAAAATTTGTGCTTGTGAATTTTAAATATCTATGACAAAAATTGTACAATTGAAAACTAAATACAGTAAAACCTCGTTTTTACATTCTCAGTTTTTACGTTTCCCGCCATTTACACCATTTTTTGTCGGTCCCATCAAATTTCCTATGTTTACAATGTTAATTCGCCCTTGTTTTTGCGATATATACACTTTTCCTGCATTTTACGCTTTTTGAAAGTATTTTCCTGAAGAAAAATGACGTAATGTACATAAATTGACGCTAGCATGGCTTTCCCCATAAAGTATAGTGCTTAAAAATTATTCACAGTCGAGTTTCTTGACACTTTGCATTTATTCAAACGTATATTTCACCTTTCGTTGATGACTTACGACGCGCCGATTTGTGGCGATGTAGTTCCTCTTTCAATCAGCTTCTTTGCCAGAGCGCTTGGTGTGAGAATAACGCTGATTTGTGGCGGTGAGCTTTCCTCTTTCCACTAGCTTCTTTGCCAGAGCGGCTGGCGTCTACTCAAACAATCAGAACCAGTTGTTTTGTTGATGTGAGAATAAAGAGTTGCATTGTTTTTGTGATACATATTTCTGATTAATAAAGAACGATATCTGTCAAAGATGGGTATCATAATACCCACAGCCTCAAAACAGCGATAATAGTGAAAGGTGCCGATTCTGTGCAAACGTCACAAAAATACTTATGCATATGTACGAATAAGAAAGCGAGACGACAGCCAGATCCGAGTGCCCCGAGTGAGGGGGACGCTGAACCAAGGAGTGTTACCGGGCATTTCGAGTGGTGTATAGCGTTGGTGTGTGCTGTGAAAATATAGTTTTTTTGGTGTGTGTGTGTGTGTGTGTGTGTGTGTGTGTGTGTGTGTGTGTGTGTGTGTGTGAGATGATGCTTTGGCTTGCAACTTTATAGTGGGAAACGAATGTATGGGTTACACTGCCGAATGTAAGCTTCAGGTTGCCTAGTCACAGTAACGGACATGGTAATCGGGAAGTTCGATGTAAATTTGACGCTGACGAAAAAACGTTAGACGCTGGTGTGTAAGTGAGGATAAACTATTAAAATGTTCGAAGAATCATCGTGCATTTCAAGGGCTAAAATGTAAATATACCAATGTTTGCTTGACTTCATAATTCTAAACAGGAACTGTGGTTTTGCCGTTACAACAGAAATGATTCAGCTGCAAGGCTGCAAATTAGCCCCGTGTTCCATGTACATCGTTTCATGGAAATAACCCCCAATGAATGTGAAACCAGTGAATCTGGTCATAGTAAAGTACGTTATTTTAAAACGTAGCATTGGAACTCAACATCAGCATTAGCTACACAAATCAGTTGTTCCGCTATCTTGACCTCCCATCACCGCTCACGGTAGGCGTTACCGTACCAACGTAAACGTCATGGTAAAATCTCTCGCAACACACACTACACTTTTATCGCGAAAACTAGCTTCACTGACTACATCAAATTAAAATCATTTGAGTGCTTAGGAAGTGTGTATTACGTACTATTTTTTTTGTTTTACGGCCGCACGGACATGTTAAAAAAACAGTCGTCAGCTTTTGTTGGCTGCGGTACAGAATGACAGCATTCGATTTATATCGAAATATCGACTTCCACGAATTCCCACGCTGTTTCCGGAACATGTACAAAAACGTATATGTAGCTCTGCAAAACTGTTACTGTAGTATTTTTGAAAATTATCTAGTTTATTACGTTTCTCAAACCAACATAAAAGTGAGCGTGCAATTTTTGAAACTAACGACTTTGGGAAGAGGGGCGGTTGGGGGGGGGGGAGACTGAATCTTGATTATAGGCCGCACCACGATTTTGTACGCCAAAATTTGAGGGAAAAAAGTGTGGCCTATATTTGAGCAAATACAGTACAAAAATAACGAAACTTTGAGTTTTACTATGTAAATAATTACGTTAAAAGGCAGTAATTTTGAAGATGTGTTACATAGCCTAGCAGCAGCGGCCAAACGATATCGAAGCGGTTCAGGTAATTTAGAAGATGTTTTACATAGCCCAGCAGTGGCGTCCTCGATTATAATGAATGAAATTACGTCAAAAATTTCTACTTCCCATAAAATTACCAATTCTGTTTTGCGCTTAAAATAGCGGCGTCCTCGATTATAATTAATGAAATTACGTCAAATTATGTTTTGCCTGGTGCTTAAAAAAGAAAAAAATTGGATAACCTTTATTGTATAATAAACTTTCTGGCGAGTATTTAGATGCCTATTATGTACATATATCACAAATAAACTACGAAAATACAAGGCTCATGCAGTAAGCATTTTTTACTATTTAAAACATTATTTCCTGCATTTTACATTTTCCTGCATTTTACACCATTTTACTTACGTCCCTTGAAAAGCGTAAAAACGAGGTTCTACTGTATGTGGAATTCATGGAGTAGATAATAGTAGGAAGTAGAGGCTGCTTAGAGAAATCGTACAACAGTTCATAGCACATGTAGTGCGACAAAATCATAAGTGACTTTGGTGAACTATTCGTATATCAGTTGTATAATGCATGTGCCTCATGTTTTTCATTTTAAATATCACAAATATTGAGCTAGCTATTAAAAATTGACAGGCACAAATTTCAGGCCTGTCTGCATGTACTGGGGGTAATAATAAAACTATTATATCATTGTCATCACTGCTAGAGTTTCTATATATTGTATTATAGGCAGCAGAGTAAACAAAAAGTGCGTTTACATCATGCTCAGGCAATGAAACTGATTTAATTTTATTTCACACTGCAAGTGAGCCAGCAGAGCGGGAGACTTGAGTTGTGCTTGTGTGGATGCGAATGACTACTTGAGTCATACAGTTTCCTAGTCTCCTAGTTGCCAGGTAGCTAGAGACACAATTTTCATATCCCCATATGAATAGGGCCTAAGCATTGTTGCAACAACAACTCAAATGAAGCTAATAATTCGCCCTTAGCTCTTTGTGAAGTCCAACAGCCTGCCATTCCTGGAATTCCCTACACCCTTCCCTTCCTCAGCCCAATACAATGGGCAGACAAGCAGTACTTTCTCAAGATTACCTATTATTTGTAACAAACAAGAGTGTGTGAGAGAGAGTGAAAAACACAAACTTAAGAGCTATATTCAATAACGTTTCTCCAAGGAGACTTAAAATTTGAAATCATCTGTTGAATTACAGTATCTGTCAATAAATGCTTCAGTTTATTTTGTAAGGTATTTAAAGTAGTCATATTCAAATCAAATGGTGGTCTGTATCCTTAGTTACCCCTCTTATTGCTTTTTGTTGTGTAAATGGTCTGTCTGTATACACTACTGGTTTTCCACACCCACTCTCAATACTATACCATTTCGAATATGCTGAAGTATCAATGTTTATAGGCTGAGGAGAGTGAGAAATGTTTCACTAAATACATGTTTATGCTGAATTTCTTTCAAATATGTTTCACACATGCTTTCCATAACAGCTGTTCACTCACAACAATACAGTACCCAAAAATTTTATCTAAGGGCCAGTGGAGATGTGAATGGAGTAACTTTATATGTAGATTATGGCTAAGCAGTCAGCGCATTGTCATTGCCTTGTTTTTATTTACAAGGTGATTTTTTTGCAGTAAGTTAGTTGACAGAATATTGTAACTGATTTCACTACCATTGGCAGCAATTACAAATAGTCTGTTACTGTTCTTTCCTAAGTCTTCTGTTCAAATTAAAATTTAAATTCATTAGTAGTTCTGTTTCTATAAAATGCTATTTTTTACTGAAGTAGGTAATTGTATCTTTGTATGCTTTCAACAACTGATTGTTCCTAATGGAAATGTTTTATTAATACTGTTTCACCTCATTTGCTACCTAGTCTCATTCCAATTTTCTTATAGTTTTTTGTTCATACTACTTTTGAGATGTAGTTCTGATGTTGGATTTTGGTATGTTTGTATAAATGCCTTATTTAAATAGTGTTGCACCAACACTTTAACTAATGTTGATATAATGAGGCTCAAACACAACTGAGTGAAGATAATTCTGCGATTAAGACACTTGAAATATTACAAGCAATTGACTGCATTATTTTAGATATCTCAATCACAGAATTATCGCCACCCAGTTATGTGTAAGCTTCAGTATATCAACAGAGCTATTGAAATAAGGGTGTCAAATTTTGATTAAAATAAGCCATGTTAGATTACGGTTTCTTAACTTGGAATAAAAAGCTCATTATATTCCTATATATCAACAAAATTTGTAGATTTTGTCACAAAATGAATCAAATGTGGTTAGTGACTAAGCACAACATGACCCTGGATAATACAAAAATTGACCTGGAAAACTCAAGGAATTCTTTTCTTAGAATCACTGAACACACTGTTTAAATTTCAGCACTTTAGGCACATGACCCTCGGCCACAAGGGAGAAGCCACTTTAGGCAAATGTGGTAAGGTAGCAAGATGGAGTAACTCAATTACTCTGGGGAACACCCAGTTTGAAGTAGGGACTGTGGTGTGTACTTTGAGAAATAGTGCAGGAAATTAAAACAATAAACTGCATTTCCTATGGTGAGGCAAAAATGATATCTAAAGCCATGCAACCTCCTTTGTCACCTCTTTTGCTGCTGCTGTTCAAAGGTCAGTTTCCAAGGTTGAAGCCTCAAACTGAGGTTGCTAATGTTGGTACCTGTGAGTGCAGCTGTAAGGCTGCAGTTGTTATGGAGCCCTAAAACCCACAATGTAATAATAAAAAAAAGGTACTAGATAGATGGTAATTAGGGTAGTGAGATGGCTGGTATTGGAAATCATTATTACTTGTGATTATACAAAATTTATTTAAAAAATGACATATCAATTAAAAAGTAAAATTATTGAAACTGACAAAATTTTAACAAAAACGCATGTAGAGAATGTCTTACCTACAAAAGATTATTAATAATCACCAAGAAATTATGATAGCTGATAACTATAATTGTTCTTTGAATAATAATCAGTTATTATTTTAGGTGGCCCACAGATAAACAATTTGAAAATAGCAGTTAGAATGTCACAGATTGCAATAAATTTGACGAGACACAACACTACAATTAATTAGGTAGTATTTCAGATGACGACAAGTTAGTTTACACAGAAACTAGTATCTGCAGATACAACAAAATTTCACCAAGTGCAAGGTTATTAACAATTGCATGACAGTACAAGATTGATCTGACACAGAGAACTAGCAGCTGCAATTAAAACAAAATTTTATCAAGGGCAAGCTCCTAAACAAATAAACAAAAGTAAATCTAGATACAATAATCAGTCAAGAAATACAGAATATAACTTAATCAGAAAGCATAAAGAAAACAGATTAACAGCAACAAAGTTTGATGATTAATAAAATACAACAGATCATCAAAACATTTAGTCAAATAAGGTGAAGCAAGAATGGCGCCAGTGGTCAGTAAACTAAACGATGATTAGTGACCACAGCTACGAACAGAAAAGGGGGGGGGGGGGAGGAGAAGATACTGTGTTTGACGGCATATAAGACACACCCCACTTGTAAAATATATATATATATATATATATATATATATATATTATAGAGGAAAAATTCCTAACAGGAAAAAAATATACGTAAAAAATAGATGAAGAACACTTACCAGGCGAAGGGGCACAGGCAGTAATAGCAACAAATAAACACACAGACACACACACACTCAAAAATGCTAGCTTTCGCAGCCTAGCTGCTTCATCAGGCAGAAGGGAAGGAGAGGGAAAAGGAAATGATGAGGGATTTAAGGAAGGGGGTAAGGAGCCATTCCAATCCCGGGACAGGAAAGACTTACCTTGGGGGAAAAAATGGAAGGTAAATAAATGCACATACACCCACACATTTACACAGACACAAGTACTATATATATATATATATATATATATATATATATATATATATATATATATATATATATATACATCTACTGCAACATAATTATAATACATTTGTTCATGTACATCAAATGTCTCTGGCAGTGTTTATAAACTTTACGCAGTCAAGTTTCTTGACAGTTTACGCTTATTCAAATGGATATTTTGCCTATCGCTGTTTAGAGTGCATGCCAAATATGTCACAATGGTTGACGAGAGCGCCATAAAGGCTTACAACATTGACACCTAGGTGGCTCTGCTTAAGATTGCTCCAATCACACCGAGTATCAGTTTGAGAACTCTGTGTGACTAATAGGGGTTTTCATGTTTAAAATGACGCATTTTGAGAATTTATTGTGAAGCGCTAATATTTAAGTATTTTTCTGATGTTCTATAAATTGTGAGAATGATGGATGGTTTGCATCTGTGTATTGGTCGGTGCACTGTATGGGGCACAGAATGTTATAACTTACAAAATATGATAACTGTGAGATGCAGAAGCTGTGCAAACATCACAAAAAATACTTGTGTACATATTTTCACTTGAGAATGCGAATAAATGCTCAAATATCATCAGGCGAGACATGAACAAATACTTGAGTAGCATTTCATTATTCAAATAATGAATGACACCGTTATGGGATTGCTGAAAAAATCTATTATGATGAATGAAATTGCATAGAAAGTTTCTACTTCATATGATGTTACCAGTTTATTACGCTTGGTACCAAAAAGTAGTACACACATCAGAAAACCTTTGATGCATAATAAAGCGTCTGATGGATATTTTGGTGCATATTATGTATGTGTATCAAATAAAAACTACAAAAATGTAACCTCATTTCTCACGTTTTATACCATTTTTTGAAATTCCTTGAAAGGAAATCGAACTTACGGGTACCTACTTTATTGGCAACCGGCGTATAAAACGCATAAAGTTTTTGGACCAATTTTTGTAGGAGAAAAAAGTGTGTATTATACACCGGCAAATATGGTAATTGGTAACAAAAAACATAAACTGCACAAATACATCTACAGAGCGGCAGTATCTCTGCATAGAAGGAATAGGTCCTACGCTTGTACTCCGGGCAAGGCAACAGGGTAAAAAATGGCCACACAGAAATTAAAAACCTCAAACCCACTTAGCAATCAAGAAATTAATGAATTTGAATATATCAATAATGATGATCAGTGCTGATACATTAGGATCGAGAATGCAAATTTGATAATCAATAACGAAAAGGACACATGGACATTAGACCAAGGCAACCACTGGGGTTCAGTTTTGAGGCCTAATCAAAGGGTCGTGCGAACACTTAAAAACAATTACTGAGGAAAGGTGGAACAATAGGCAGAAATTTAAAACTTGACACAAGACACAAACAGCAGAATTGTATCATCAAGGACGAGGTGAAGAAACAGTGCATGCTCAGAGTAATTCCAGAGCGGTGCACTGCGACCAGCTGCCGACTAAGTTGTTTTCACAGCTCCCCCCCCCTTCCCCCCCCCCCCCCCCCCCCCCCGATAATTCACATTGGGCAACGTTGAGCCCAGAACTGCGTGCCCTTGCTTGTGGTGACTCCACTGGATGTCAAAGCCGCAATGGCTCTTCACAGCTGCAGAACACCCACCATTTTCTTAGTCAGCGCTGAACTCTCTGTGACCTTGCGCACTCAGCACCACTTGCTGATTGCTGCTGTTTGCAGCAACTAGTGCCAACAAACCCTTGTCACGCCCACCAGGGTGATGTGATGGAGAGAGATCGAACCAGCATGGCTCAACCTCCCTGCCTCATCCAGAAAATACACTCCCTGCTGGAAGAAGAGAGTGTCACCTGACTAAGATTTACTCTATATGTTTCCCACTGGCTTCTTCCCTAATTAAAAGATTAACTGGACTTAGTCTCCTCACAATAACACAAAGTCCCAAGAACCGAGGTGTGAATTTACTAACTCTGCCCATCTGCTGCTTCTTCCCAGGATAATTACTTATAAAGACCCTATTGCCAGTTTTGCAAACAAAGGGGCGACGTCCATGATTGTACCTAATGGTCTGTCGTTTTTGAGCAATGCTAATATTAGACCTCAGCCTCTTCCAGTTTTTGTTAATCAGTTACAGAGTAACAGTGGTCGGCAAAAGATCTTGAATGCTCCACAAATTGGACAAAGGGGAATTGAGAGGGTAGGCAAACATAAGAGAAGCAGGAGTGGTTTTGATTGCCTCTTGATTGACTGAATTAAAAGCAAGATTTAACCATGGTACTCAAAGGTCCAACTTATTTGGACAATCCCGGTGGTAAACAGTAAGGGTGGATTTCAGATTGTGAGTCTCTCTCCACGAAACAACCTTGTGGATAGTGAGAGGTAGTGGTAATGTATTTGATAGCATTATGTAAACAAAACACCAAATTGCGTGGACCAGAAGGCTGGTCCATTGTCGCTGACAAGCTGCTTTTTAAGGGCAAAATATTTTAGTAAACTGAGCTCGGGTGCTGGTTACAGAGACATTTTGAGTCAGCACGAGCCAAATAAAGTGAGAAAAACTGTCAGTAGCTACCAAGATATATTGTTTATCCTTCTTAGTGTGAGGGAGGGAACCCAAATAATCAATTAATACTTTGTCCATGACTTGAGCTTCCCACTTAGACCTGAGTCATTAGTGAGTTTAGCCTGCTGTCACAAATGACAATTGCTCACCAAACGCTTAATATCCCTAACCATTGAAGGCCAAAAGACATTCTGTTTAATCTTTTGAAGCATTTTATGCATTCCCAAATATCCCATGAGGGAATCGTGATAATAACGAAAAACAGGATCAATTACTTCAGCCGGAATACATATATTCATATTGTCCTTGTTTCCTATCCTCTTGCATAGAACACCCTTACTTAAGATGAAACTCTGAGGTCCTTCCTTCAAAAGGTTTTTGCGGATTGGACCCCAAACTGGGTTTTGGTACTGCTGAAAACATAAATCATGAAATAACTGGGGAATTTCCCTCAGGACAGGGCAACTAAAGGTCTGATCTTGACAGTGAGAACCTATTTCAGGTGCCTTAATTTCTTCAAACATATGACTGAGATTGTCAGATACAGCATTATCAGGACCCCTTGTGTGGCAGACATTGAATTTAGAAGCAGAGATTCTAACTGCGCATCTTGAAAAAATGCCTGGTTTTATGTGACAAAGCCAAGACCCAACTAATTGCTCGATTGTTGGTTTCAAGATCGAATTCTCGATGTTCCAGGTAGAAGCAGAATTTATCCAAAGCAAACAAGACAGCCAAAGCTTCACATTAATATACAGAATATAATAATGGAAAGTCCAGATTGGAATTAATAATATAGTGAGGACAGTTTACAACTCACCGCAAAGACGTGGCGACGAGCTGCGACAGGCACATACAAAAGACAAGAGACACATACAAAAGACACACACATACAAGACACATGTGTGTCATTTGTATGTGCCTGTCGCAGCTCGTCGCCACGTCTTTGCGGTGAGTTGTAAACTGTCCTCACTATATAATAATAATAATAATAATAATAATAATAATAATAATAATAATAATAATAATAATAATAATAATAATAATAATAATAATAATAATAATTATTATTATTATTATTATTATTATTATTATTATTATTATTATTATTATTATAATTATTATTATTATAACAAAACAGCTGAAATACCACTGTTGGATGCACTAGTCTAAACCACAAAAGCCGGCCGCGGTGGCCGAGGTGACTGAGGCGCTCCAGTCACGGTCAGCACGGCCACTACGGTCGGGGGTTCGAATCCCCCCTCGGGCATGGATGTTTGTGCCGTCCTAGTTCGTAAGTAGTTCGTAAGTAGTTCATAAGTAGTTTGTAAGTTTAGGGACTGATGACCCCGTAGTTAAGTCCCATAAGCTTAACAAACATTTGAACATTTTGAACCACAAAACACTTATCAAAGTCTCACTCCCAACACTTACAAGTGGATTGGCTATGGTATACTTAATAGCAAGGAAAGCAGCTTCCTGGTTTTCACCCCAGAGAAAAGGGGTTCCCTTAGGCTGAAGCTCATTTAAACGAGCGGCTAATTGAGCAAAATTAGGGATGAACCTCCTAAAATAATTGGTATTTGAATGAACTTCGCAATTCCCCTTTTATCCCAAGATGGCAGTAAACTCCTGAGGGCCTTAGTAAAGTCTTGGTTGATACGAATGACATCACCAGAAACCAAATGTCCCAAGAAAGATACTTGATTACAAGCCATTGTTATATTGGAAGGTGTAATGATTAATCCCACTCCAAGCAATTTACTAAATACCAAAGACAAATGGGAAATATGTTCTTCAAAGGTTTTGCTATAAATCCCAAGATTGTCCAAGTAATTAAAAACACGAGAGCTTGAGGTCACCCAAAACATAATTGAGAAGGCGAGAAAGAACTGTGGCTAGGCCAAAGGGAACTCTATTAAATTCACATTCTTCAGAGAGAGGAAAATGGTAGTAAGCCTGATTGAGATCTAACACAGTAGAACACCTGTCACCTGCGAACCAAGTAAAGGAATTGTGTAGGTCAGGGAGCGGGACCAACTCCAAGATGACTTTCTTGTTGAGTCGTTGATAATTGACAACAGATCTAAAATCTTTGCCCTCTTTAGTGACAAGAAATATGGGTGAAGCATACAATCAAGTAGAGGGCCTAATCTTACATTGTTCTAGCATTTCACTCAGCTTGGAATGAAGAATCCTCATCCTAGGTGTGTAAAGACAATACAGTGACTATCTGGCCATTATCAACAAGTCAGATGTGATATTCAAGAACATTAATTACACTGAGCTTATCAATGAACAGATAACTAACTCTTAGTTTCTTGGTAAGGCTTGAAGCCAGACGGGAGTTCAGATAGCCACCTCAAAATTTCCAACAATACAGTTAAGAATGCATAGACTTCTGGATCGAGCACATACACATAGAAAGAACTTCTCAGCCGAGCAAATTGAAAATGAAAAGTATGTCCCCCCAAATCCAGAATCAAACCAGTCTTAGTAATGAAATCACAACACACTATAATAGAGACTGGTAAATCAGGAACAAGTCCAAAACTAAAGAGCCAAGAAAATTTACCAGTGGATAACATCCCCTTAACAGACCCCTTCAGAGGCAACAAGCGACCATCAGTCAAACATCTCTGATAGGCTTTCTGAGGACAGCTTGGTGTGACGATATTGTAAGTACCAATTGAGGCTAAGAGAAAAAAAGCAGCTCCCTGACTCTAGGAGAGCGCAGGTGGGTTTTCCCCCAGCTGACAACAAACCTAAGGCAAAGGCGACAAAGAACCGGCAGCTACCTTACCGCAGAATGGCCCTTTGTTTCCTGCTATGTCATCCTCAGTCTTTATGCTGGTGTCATTTATTACCTTGTGCTTCCCTCTGAACTTGACACAGTGCACTAAATCATCCTTAGATCCACACCTATAACACACTTTAATAGTAAAATATGCCTGATTAACTGATGTCCTTTGGTTCATTCCAAATTTACTATGGTAACCTGACTCCAACCTTTCCCTCTGCTCATCCACAAAAGCATAACTGGTGGTTTCAACTCCTTTCACAACTACTGCCAATGAGGGGACCCCCCCCCCCCCCCCAAAGCCAATAGTTGGGTACAGTATGAGGTCTCATTTCCTCAACCACATTGGAGATCAACCTACCCTCAGATAGATCAGGGGTCAGAGCCAAGGAAACAGTTTTTACCCTTATGATATCCTGGCGTAAAGATTTGCATGTCCGTTGTACTCCCCAAAATTTTCCTCTTCTAATTCCCTACACAATCGCAAAGGGAGTCGATCTTTGACTAACCTCCCTTGAAAGTCGGGTAGTAATGGTCCAGTACACAGGGCTTGGAAAATTAACAATTGTAAGTCACCCTTGCCAAAAGAATACAACAAGGGCCATAAACATAATGATTTACTGAGAAGGTATCCATATGTTGTTCAAATGCAAAATCCAACCATAAAAATCATTGCACTGCTTTCTTATCAATGGCGGTTTTCAATATTTCTCAGCAAACAAAGAAGAACATTATGAATAGGTTCAACCTATGCTGAAACGGAGGCAATTCCCCCGGTTGTGGATGGCAACAAAGGTAGTTAACCCAAAAGGGGGGGGGGGGGAAGTGAAGTAACAGGATAGTAACAACTTTGATCAAATCTTCCACTGCGGTCTTATCATTTGCATCTAAAGTCAAAAAATTTTAATCCTGTGTTTGATTCAACAAGTGGAATAACAGAGTGCTGGTCCCATCTAGTTACTTAAGAGTGGGTTGTTCAATAAATGAAGAGGTTTTGGTTATTTCCTCTTAAGGACATTAAGAGCTATGGTCACCTCACCAATTAATGCCGGGAGGACTTTAATCGGTTTTTTCAGAACCCCTTGAAGTCGTGCCATCAACTCGACTACTGTACCTTCCCCAGGCTCTCCTCTGATGGCCAGCTCATAGACTAACATTTCCTTACGTAAAAGATCAATCCCCAGACGAGGTCTGGCTGCCGACTCCAAGTGAATACCTGAAATGACACACAAACACCATGCTCCGCATACCAGTTGAAACGTGGTAAGTAGGGGAGTGGAAGGGCTGGTATCGGAGATAATTACTTGTGATTATAAAAAAAAACATTTTTTGATAAACTGACAGCAAAATTATTGAAACTGACTTAAAATTTTAACAAAAACACATGATGGAGATTGTCTAACCTACAAAAGTTCATTAAAAATAACCAAAAAATTATTATAGCTGATAACTATAATTATTGTTTGAATAATAAATTATTAATTTTAGGTGGTACCTCTCTGGCCCACAGATAAACAATTTGAAAATAGCAGTTAGAATAAGTCACAGATAACAATAAATTTGACCAGGTGCAAGGTTACAATTAGTTAGTATTTCAGATGACATCAAGTCGGTGATGGATTTAACACAGAAACTAGCATCTGCAGATAAAACAAAATTTCACCAAGTTCAAGGTTATTAATGACTATATGACAGTTCAAGATTGATCTGACTTAGAAAACTACCAGCTGCAATAATAACAAATGTTCATTGAGGGCAAGCTCATAAACAAATAGTTTACACTAACAGTGAAACTAGCAGCTGCAATTTCCAAACCAATTAAATGAATTTTGAACACATACCAAATAGGATAAAATAAGCAAATAAATTTAGACACAATAGCCAGTCAAGATATACAGAAGATAACTGAATCAGTAATGTAGAAAGAGAAACAGATTAACAGCCACAAAGTTTGACGATTAATAAAATACAGCAGATCTTCTGAATATTTGGTTAAATGAGGTGAAGCAGGAATGGCACCAATGATTGTTAAACTAAACAAAGGCTAGCAACCACAGCTATGAACAGAAAGAGGGGTGGGGGTGTAAGGAGAAGGTAATTGTACAACACAAATTTCACAAATACATCCACGGGGCGGCAGTATCTCTACGTACAAGGAATAGGTCCTACCAAATAGAACCCTAGGCTACGGGGTAACAAACGGCCATACAGCAAATAAAAAATCCCAGACCCACTTAGCAGTCAGGAAGTTAATGAATTTGAATATATCAATAATGACGATTAGTACTGATACTTCAAGAACGAGAATGCAAATTTGATAATCAATAAGGAACAGGATACACGGACTTTACACTAAGGCAACTGCTGGGGTTCAGTTATGAGGCACAATCAAAGGGATGTGCACACATGTAGAAAATTAAAATTACCAGGGGAAAGATCGAACAATAGGCAGAAATTAAAACAAGGCACCAGACTCAAACAGCAGAATTGTCATCAACAGGAGCCGTGGAAAATATTACACTCCACATATGATGACTGGAAATAAACACTACTTCAGGATGACAGAGTACTCATCTTAGTCACCAAAACCATAACTCGGCCCACTCCAATGTGATGACTCAGATTTACAAACTTGATTTTCCGGTGATGAACACACCATGATGTACTTATGGGACAAGATGAAGAAACAGTGCATGCTCGGAGTAATTCTAGAGTGAGCGCACCGCGACCAGCTGCCAGCTAAGTTGTTTTCACAGCTGGGACACCATGACACCTCACATCGGCTGGTGTCGAGTCAGCTGTCAATACGGCCGCCCGGAACTGCCTTCCCTTGCTGGTGTTGACTCCGCTGATGTCAAAGCCACACTGTCTCTTCGCGGCTGCAGACCCACTCACTGTTTCGTTACTCAGCGCCGATCTCTCTGTGCCCTGCGCATCCTCCACCGGATATACTCGCCAATTGCAGTAACTAGTGCCGCTGGCAAGCCCAATGACAAACAAAAGCTCACCATGCCACCCACGGTGAAGTAACGGAGAGATATTGATATATGAGTTTGAGGGAGGTTACTGGCGCCAGCACAAGTAAATCGAGCCAGCAAGGCTCACTACTGTTGTTAACATTACAGAGCTCTTGCCACCTTCCTCAGCAAAGGTGCCCCCCCCCCCCCCCGGTGTGTGCCCTTGCTTGTGACACATCCCAATGTCACAATAGAATACACCGTAGTATGCTATGGCACCACAAAAGGTAAAACAAGGAAATCCTCCTCCACATTCTTAACTTCATCTGGGCATCAGGAAGCCATTTTTGTTCCTCTTTTAAAATCAGGAAAGTCCGTGCGCGCCCAAGCATTTATTGTAGTGTTTCCCTTACTAGCTGAGTGGGAAAGACCGGGAGGCGGATGGTGAGTTGCTGCCTTATCTGGATCTTGGAATCTGGACAGCTTCTTAGTTGCTTCCAGTGTGGGTTCAGGGGATATTCATTCATCTTGATAAACTGGTCTTCTTGAAGGTAGCTATACAATGGGCTTTCCTGTCACCATCACTTTCTGGGTGTATTTTTTGTTATTGAGTAGGTCTACGATACTACTTGGAGGCATCTTATTCTCAGGCAGTTTTATGACTGTGGTTTCTGTTGTAGTATTCCAATTTTTATTTTGTCATTTCTGTCTCCACATTATTTTAGATATTGAGTTGGGGACACCCTCCCTTATCACTTTGCGCAGGAGAACGGTGTTCCTCACAGTAGTGTTTTCAATGTGACGTTGTTGAACACTGCTATTAATTGTCTCCTGTTCAGTGTCCTTTATTAGTTGATGACTTCTGTACTTTACTCTTCCTCCAGCCTTGGAACAGCATCATGTTGTTTGCAATTCTTAGAACATTTGATGAATGGTCAAGGAACACTGTATTTGTTTTCCATTGAAAATTCTCTGTGTGTTCTTTTTAATAGTTCTTGTTCCATTTTGAACATCCCTAACTATGAATGAATGACACCATTCTGCATTTTAAAGACACACTTTTGTGGTTGCCACATTTCAAGGATTTGAAACGACAGTGCCTCAAAGCACTGAGCATTTTAAAATATCTTAACCACATTTCATGTGGAGGGGACAGAACGTGTCTGCTCAAGTTTTATTGAGCCTTCATGTGATCTCAACTTGACTATGTGTACACAATGTATGGGTCTGCAATACCTTCTTATTTAAGTATGTTGGACATGGTGCTGAGGCATTTCAGACCAGCCCCATTCCAAGTCCCTGCACCGAGGCAGCTGAGCCACTACTTTATATATGGCGACAGCTCCTCATGGTGCGCCAGGTATATACCATACACTCCATGTCATATACACCGGCATACCATACTGTTGCTCAGACTTCTATGGAAAGGCTCTTTGGTAATTGGCAATGAATCCATTTTAATACTCTGACATATGAATTAAAAAACTTGATAGTAATCCATGCTCTTTCAAGGATAAACTGAAAAGTTTCCTCGTGGCTCACTCTTTTTATTCTGTCAAGGAATTCCTGGCAGAGTATATATATAGAGGAAAAATTCCTAAATGTCTGCTTGTGTGTGTGTGTGTGTGTGTGTGTGTGTGTGTGTGTGTGTGTTAGTGTTTTTTTATGTTACTATCACTACATGTGCTCCTTTGCCTGATAAATAAACTTCATCTATTATATATATGAATTGCTGTTCCGTTAGTCTTGCTGAAAAATGGCTGAACCAATTTGGCTAATTTTATTCTTGAAATATTCGTGTAAGTCCAGGGAAGGTTTAAACGGTGATAAAATATGAAAAAGTTGTCAGGGAAAAGAGGAAAATCGGGAAAAACTGTAACAGCTTTTTACAGTGAGCTATCAATACCGTCCATCCAATTGTGATAAAAGTTCGTACATATCATGTTGAAAGCAAGGGCAAGGTTCGCATCAAATAAAAATTTGGAATATTCACCCAGAAAGTAGAAAAATGTAGGAAAAACCAAAAGTTATTTCTTTTATTTTTTATTTTTTTTTTTATTTTTTCCCCTATGAATAAAAATCGGTACCCACATGGTTGTAAGAGCATCACTTGAGGGGACAAGGCAAGGACAAGGTATGTATGAAATCAATATTTTGGAAAATCTACCAGAAAATTTGAGAAAAACTGAAAGGGCATTTTCAATGTGTTTTTGATTGAATTCAGCACTATAACTGACTGTTTGCATGACAGAGAGGGGTAATTCTTTTTTTGTTTCATTTATTATCGTCTTTGAAATGTTTGCAGTAAAAAGAAGAAAAATAGGGAGAGTTAAAAAGGAAAGGCACAAAATTCGAACCAAGTTCACTTTTCAATGTGTTTCTAAATTTGGATCATTTAACGTTCAACGAAAGATGACCGTTCTTATTAACTAAAAATTACCCGGAAAATTTGAAAATTCGTGAGAAACTGAAAAAGCTTTTTTCAATTAGATTGAATGTCGAATATGCATAATATTATCGCAATCAAAGTGAGAGGAAGGTTTGAGTGAAGTAAAAATTCGGAATAGTTGGCCAGAACGTAGGAAAATTTGTGGAAAACTGACAGGTATTTCTGTTGGTCTGCCGTTGTATCCACTTTTTACGAAAGGGACAATGCATTTTTAAAAGTTAATAATAATGTCTGAAAAATAGTTAAGAAGTCAAAGAGTAAATAGCTTCCTCTCAGGGGCTCAGCATTAATTTGCTGGGTACGGGCTTGGCGAACCTGGGGTCCTGAGCTGTGGGCTGTGTCGCGCCAACAGTCCGCTACACCGTAAGCTCTGTGCGTGCCTCAACGACCATCGTTCAGCGCGACGGTGGAACATTGTACGTTTCAGAGCCCAGGGATCTTGGCTTAATCGCCCGGGTTGCGAGGACGGTACAAACCTTTATAAAAAAATACCTCAATCTCAATGTGAGCTATGTGCCGAGGAGATGCATGGCTGTTGAGGTTGAACAGCCACTAGCGAGCAACCTCTGAGGAACCTGCCGCACCTCAGTTGTATAAGGCTTACCCAGGCAAGCGGGGCTGTGTCTGGGTGGACCCTTATTTCCCTAGCTGCTTGTGGGAACACCATGAAAAGATCACGAAACGTTGGCAGACGTACAACCGCCGTCTCTAAGTGCGGTCGAAGCGATTACAACGCTGAACAGTATGACCCCCAAACGTTTCCTTCCCTCTCTACACCGTGGGAGGAACGTAGCGCCAAAACTCAAGGTGAGGCTTATGCCCCCGAAGTATTTAGTGTGCAGCCGTACAGATGGGGAATCTTTCATGTCCACAAAGCCAACGTTCTTTGTGGAACATTTGGAAGACAAATATGGAGAGGTCGATGGATTGTCCAAGATGAGGTCTGGATCCATTTTAATAACGACGTCACGGGCTTTGCTAGCCTGTGACAAGCTGGGTGATGTTTCCGTTTCCATTACACCACATAAGACCTTAAACATGGTCCATGGCATCATTTTCCACAGGGATCTGCTGCTGCAATCAGACGATGAATTGAGAGCTATCTTGGAGCGGCGAGGTGTGCATTTCACCCGCCGTATCTATAGGGGTCCGAGGGACAAAAGGGTTGCCACCGGTGCCTTCATCGTGGCTTTCGAGGGCGATTCATTGCCTGAGAAAGTCAAGGTGATGGTTTACTGGATCGACGTCAAGCCCTACGTTCCTCCCCCTATGCGCTGCTTCAAGTGCTGGAGGTTTGGTCATATGTCCTCCAGATGTGACGCCAATCCCAGATGTCGGGAATGTGGGTGTGCATCCCATCCAGACGCCCCCTGTACCCCACCTCCAGTGTGCGTCAATTGCAATCAGCAGCATCCTCCTTGTTCGCCCGACTGTTCTGTACTCCACAAAGAGCGCAAAATCATGGAGTATAAGACCCTGGACCGGCTGACATACGCAGAGGCCAGACGTAAGTATTTGAAGCTCCATCCTGTCACCATGACAACCTCTTATTCCACAGTAGCTTCATCGTCAGTCTCCAGACCATCTGTAACACAAATGCCAGCGGGCCCTCAGGTCCGAACCACTGCACCTGCCCCCGTGACAGTTGGGGGTGCTGCTCCTTCGGTTGCTCCCTTACTTTTCACGTTGGGAGCAACAGACAAACCATTGCGGGGGACGTCGGTCCCCACCCCAGCGCCGGAGAAACAACAGCCTTCTCCGGCTCCTTCTACATGGAAGGGGTCCCACGGGACACTCCCTTCCGAGGCTTCTGTTCGTGGGAAAGTGGATCCCAGCAAATGGCTGAAGGATCCCGCACCTGCTGATCGAGGGGCCTCCACCTCTTCGTCGGCACCTGCAGCCCCTGTTGAGAAGCCTCCACGGCCCTTAACACGCAAGGGCCAGCGAGAGGGTAAAAAGAAAGAAAAAAAAAGAAAAAGGATTCTTTGGTGCTTCCAAGCCACCCACACCCACATCCTCTGCTTTAGAGGATGAAGTCGAGATCATCGCCTCCGCTGAGGATCTCGCACTTCTTGATTCACCTGAACATAGCTCTGCACATCCAGAATCAACTATGGTCTTAGATTCTGTAGATCCTGACCATAAGGTGGAAGATGTTCCTATGGAATGATCTTCTTTTCTTTCTTTTCTTTTATGACTTTACAGCGAGGAGAAATAGTTATTCTCCAGTGGAATTGCGGCGGCTTCTTTAATCTCCTGGCCGAGCTGCGCCAATTACTGTGGTGCTACCCTGCACTTTGTATCGCCCTACAGGAAACATGGTTTCCAACACAGCGGACGCCTGCCCTTTGTGGGTATCGGGGCTACTACCGCAACAGGACCCTTTACGATAGGCTGTCTGGCGGTGTCTGCCTGTATGTCCTGGACACTGTACCCAGTGCCCCAGTGCCACTCAACACCACTCTTGAGGCAGTGGCTGTCAGAATCCGGACAACGCAGGAATTCACTGGCTGCAGCTTGTACCTTCCTCCGGATGAGGCCGTGTCTCTCAACAACCTTACTGCTCTGGTCTCCCAACTTCCCCACCATTCCTCCTTTTGGGGGACTTCAATGCCCACAACCCTTTGTGGGGTGGACTCCAGACCACAGGCCGCGTTAGGGATGTTGAGACATTATTGGTGCAACAAGACCTTTGCCTCCTGAATACAGGTGCCCCCACGCATTTTAGCGTGGCACAGGGCACGTATTCAGTGATCGACCTCTGTCTGCAGCCCTAGCCTTCAACCACACCTCTATTGGCGTGTGCATGAGGACCTGTGTGGCAGCGACCACTTTCCAATCTTTGTGTCGCTCCCGCAGTACCAAGCTGCAGACAGCTTACCCCGTTGGTGTCTCCGTAGGGCTGACTGGCTAGTCTATGCTTCAACCGCTGTTATCACTGCACCACTGCCAGATGACGTTGACAATGCAGTCCAGCAGGTGACTGATAGTATTGTCATGGCCGCTGAGGTAGCATTTCCACAAACCACCGGTTCCACTAGGCGTAGGTCCGTGACTTGGTGGACATGGGAGATTGCTGAGGCTATCCGGGAACGTCGGCGAGCGCTCCAGCACCATCGATGCCACCCTTCTGTGGAGAATTTGGTGGCCTTTAAACGGCTCCGTGCGCATGCTCGACGATCATACAGCAGGGCAAGCAGGATTCCTGGGAGCGGTATGTAGCCAGCATCGGCTCCCGCACCTCCCTGATCAGGTATGGACGCAAGTCCGACGCGTCTTTGGATACCGCCCGCCGACAGGAATCCCATCCCTCACCATCCAGGGTGTGCTCTGCACGCTCCCGACAGCTATCGCCGAGCATATGGCAGAGCACTACGCACGATGTTCTTCGACTGTCACTTACAGTGCCGACTTCCGCTCCCACAAAGAGCGGGCCGAGCAGAAACAGTTATCCTTCCGCACTCATCGTTGGGAAATATACGACGACCCGTTTAGTGAGTCGGAGTACCGAACTGCCCTTGCTGCATGTCCTGATATAACTCCAGGACCAGATAGGATTCACGGCCAATTCCTCTGACACCTTTCACCAGAGTTTCAACGCTACATTCTCGCCCTGTTTAACCATCTATGGGCAGAGGGCACTTTCCCGTCGCAGTGGCGGGAAAGCACTATCATCCCAGTGCTGAAACCTGGTGCAGATCCCCACGTGGCTGACAGTTACCGTCCGATCAGCCTCACCAACGTTCTCTGCAAGCTCTTCGAACATATGGTGAGTCGACGGCTTATTTGGATCCTTGAAGAGCGTGGACTCCTTGCTCCACAACAGGGGGGGCTTTCGCCAGGGCTGTTCTACCATTGACAACCTTGTGTCACTGGATTCGGCCATTCGCACTGCCTTCGCCAGGCGTGAGCATTTAATTGCTGTATTTTTCGACCTTCGTAAGGCGTATGATACTACCTGGCGCCACCATATATTGACTACTCTGCATGACTGGGGCTTACGTGGCGCGCTTCCTATTTTTATTCGCAATTTCCTCTCCCACCGCTCGTTTCGGGTGAGGGTCAGGGCATCTTTTAGCTCCTCCCATATTCAAGAGAATGGTGTCCCACAGGGCTCTGTCCTCAGTGTCCCGTTGCTTTTAGTGGCAATTAATGGTCTTGCTGTGGCTGTGGGGTCATCGGTCAGTTGCTCCCTGTTCGCCGATGACTTCTGCCTGTATTTCAGCTCTGTTAGCATCGGCGTAGCTGAACGGCGGCTGCAGGGTGCCATCCTAAAGGCCGACTCATGGGCCTCTACTCACAGATTTCAGTTCTCCGCGCAGAAAACCCGCGTGATACACTTCTGTCTCCGTCGGGTAGTTCACCCTGACCCAGAGCTCTACCTGGGCGGTGAACTACTTCAGGTCGAGGAAACACATCGCTTCCTGGGCATGGTCTTCGATGCCCGGCTGACTTGGGTGCCCCACCTATGTCAGCTGAGACAGAAGTGTTGGCGGCATTTAAATGTTCTCAGATGCCTGAGCCATACTGGTTGGGGAGCAGCACGTCCCATCCTTCTTCAGCTCTACAAGTCACTTATTCTGTTGCGGCTTGATTACGGGAGCTTGGTTTATGACTCGCGGCCCCTTCTGCCTTGCGGGCCCTAGACTCCGTTCACCACACAGGTGTGCATATCGCAACAGGGGCTTTTCGTACCAGTCCCGTAACAAGCCTTCTAGCTGAAGCTGGTGTTCCCCCCTCTGCGGTATCGCCGACAACGGTTGTTGGTGTCTTACATCGCCCGGGTTCATTCTTCACCCTACCATCCCAACCGCAGGCTTCTCTTCCCACTTTATTCACTCCCTTCCCCGCGACGTTGGCCCAGGTCGGGTCTTCCGATTGCGGTCCGTGTCCGTTCCCTTCTCTCCTCACTGGATTCCCTACCCCTTCCTCCACCTTTCCATTACTCCCCCCGTATCCCCCCTTGGACAATTCCTCGCCTGGAGCTTCGGTTGGATTTGTCCCGGGATTTGAAAGCCTCAATTTCACCACTGATTCTCCGTCGCCGGTTCCATGCACTGCTTGACACATTTCACGGAGCAAACATTGTTTACACGGACGGTTCTTTGGTTGATGGCCATGCTGGATATGGCTTTGTATATGGTGATCACATTAAACAGCGGTCATTGCCTTATGGAAGCAGCATCTTCACCGCAGAACTGGTTGGTATTTTGAGAGCTCTTGAACACCTCAGAGCTTGCCCCAGGGGGTCGTTCGTCATCTGCAGCGACTCCCTGAGTGGCTTACATGCCCTCGACCAGTTTCTACTCAAACACACTGTGATGTGAGCCATTCAAGATGCTGTCTTTGCCCTTGGCGAGTCAGGCCGTTCTGTCACCTTTGTCTGGACTCCGGGCCACATCGGTATACTGGGCAATGAACGTGTCGATGAGCTGGCCAAGCAGGCCACTACTTCACAGTCCCTGGATATTGGCCTTCCAGACTCAGACCTCCAAACCCAGTTGATCCACAAGGTCCTTCGGGTTTGGAATTCTGAGTGGGCAGACTCGACCGAACCCAATAAGCTCCGTGTTGTCAAGCCCTCTACCGCTGTGTGGAAGACCTCCCTGAGGAGTTCTCGCAGGGAGTCGGTTGTCCTTTGCCGTCTCCCTATAGGCCATACTTGGCTAATGCATGGTCACCTTTTGCGTCGCGAGGACCCTCCTCAGTGTCGATGTGGTGCGCCTTTGACAGTCGCCCACATCTTATTTGAATGTCACAATTTAGCCGCAGCGCGACGATATTTTTATCTCCCTGACGCTTTGCAGCTTGCATTAGCTGACAACACCTCCACGGTTTACTCTGTTTTAAATTTTATGCGTGAGTATGGACTTCACAAGTTAATTTAAAGTTTGTGTTTGTCTGTCATTGCTCTGTCCTCCACCTGCTTAAGTCTGTTAGGTAGGTGGTTTTAACGTGTTCCAGAGTGTCTGGGTGTGTTCCTTATATCCCTGTGACCACCCAGCAAAAACACTCTTGTACTGTTTCAGCTGTTTTATCCCTTCTTCGTTTTTAATCGTATCCTTTCTTCATATTAGTCTGTAAGTTTTAATCTTCGACTTGTTAACGCATTTACTTTGGATCGCTTAACAAAATGTTTTCTCTCTTTGACTGGAACAAGGGACTGATAACCGTCACTGTTTAGTCCCTTCCAAAACCCAACAACAACAGTAAATAGCTTTCTCCAGAGAGCAATTATTGTTCGATATTTCATTTTATATGCTTAAAGTTAGTTTATATGCTTGAAGTTAGATATAGTGGGGATTAGTGAAGTTCGGTGGCAGGATGAACAGGATTTCTGGTCAGGTGAGTACAGGATTATAAATACAAAATCAGTTGGGGATATTACAGGAGTAGGACTGATAATGAATAAGAAAATAGGAATGCGGGTAAACTACTATGAGCAGCACAGTGATCGCATTATCATTGTCAAGATAGATACGAAGCCAACACCGACAACAGCAGTACAGGTTTATATGCCAACTAGCTCTGCCGATGATGAGGAGATCGAAGAAATATATGAGGAGCTAAAGGAAATTATTCAGACAGTTAAGGGAGAGGAAAACTTAATTGTGATGGGAGACTGGAATTCGGTAGTAGGAAAAGGAAGAGAAGGAAAAATAGTAGGTGAATATGGACTGGGAAAAAGGAATGAAAGAGGAAGCCGCCTGGTAGAATTTTGCACGGAACATGATTTAATCATAACAAACACGTGGTTTAAGAATCACAAAAGAAGTTAGTATACTTGGAAGAGACCAGGTGACACCGGAAGGTATCATATAGATTTTATAATGGTAAAACATAGATTCCGGAACCAAGTTATAAACTGTAAGACATACCCAGGGGCAGATATAGACTCTGACCATAACTTGTTAGTCATGAACTGTAGGCTGAAACTGAAAAAACTGCAGAATGGTAGGAAAATAAGGAGATGGGACCTAGGTAAATTGAAGGAAAGTGAAGTTGTGGAGAATTTCAGAGGGAGATTTAGGCAACAATTGACAGAAACAGGGGGGAATAAAACAGAGAAGAGGAATGGGTAGCATTGAGAGATGAAATAGTAAAGGCAGCAGAGGACAAAATAGGTAGGAAGGCAAGACCTACAAAAAACCTTGGATATCACAGGAAATACTAGATTTAATTGATGAAAGGAGAAAATATAAAAATGCAGTAAATGAAACAGGCAAACTGGAGTACAGACGATTAAAAAATGAGATTGACAGGAAATGCAAAATGGCTAAGCAGGAGTGGCTAGAAGCGAAATGCAAATCTGTAGAAGAATGTATAAGAAGGGGAAAAGTAGGAAGATAAGAGACATTTGGGGACAAGAAAAGCAACTCTACGAATATCAAGAACTCAGATGGGAAGCCGGTTCTCAGCAAAGAAGGGAAAGCTGAAAGATGGAAAGAGTACATAGAGCAGCTCTACAAAGGAAATGAACTTACAGACAATGTAGTAGGAAGGGAAGAGGACGTAGATAAAGATGAAATAGGAGATAGTATACTGAGAGATGAATTTGACAGAGCTTTGAAAGACCTAGGTCGGAACAAGGCCCCAGGAGTAGATGACATACCCTCAGAGCTACTAAAGTCTCTGGGAGAGCCAGCCATGACAAGACTATTTGAACTGGTGTGTAGGATTTATGAGACAGGCAAAATACCCTCAGACTTTAAGAAAAATGTAATAATCCCCATTCCAAAGAAATCAGGCGCAGACAGGTGTGAAAACTACAGAACCATCAGTTTAATAAGTCATGGTTGCAAAATATTAACACGAATTATATACAGAAGGATGGAAAAACTGGTAGAAGCCGACCTCGGGGAAGATCAGTTTGGGTTCAGGAGAAATGTAGGAACTCGGGAGGCAATACTCACTTTACGTCTTATCTTAGAAGATAAAGGAAAGGCAAACCTACATTTTTAGCTTTTGTAGATTTGGAGAAAGCATTTGACGATGTTGACTGGAATACACTCTTTCAAATTCTGAAGTCAGCAGGGGTAAAATATAGGGAAAGGAGAGTTATTTATAACTTGTACAAAAGCCAGACCGCAGTTATTAGACTCGAAGGGCATGAAAGGGAAGCATCAGTTGGGAAGGGAGTAAGACAGGGTTGTAGCCTTTCTCCAATGTTATTCAATTTGTACATCGAGCAGGCGGTGAAGAAAAGCGAGGAAAAATTTGGAATAGGGATTAAAGTACAGGGGGAAGAAATAAAAACATTGTGTTTTGCTGATGACATTGTAATTCTGTCAGAGACAGCAAAGGACCTGGAAGAGCAGTTGAATGGAATGGACAGTGTGTTGAAGAGAGCATATAAAATGAACATTAACAAGAGCAAAACAAAAAATAATGGAATGCGGTCTTAGAAAGTCAGGCGATGCTGAAGGAATTAGATTAGGTAACGAAACAATGAAGGTGGTAGATGAGTTTTGTTACTTGGGTAGTAAAATAACATGTGATGGTCGCAGTACAGAGGATATAAAATGCAGAATGGCAATGGGAAGAAAAGCATTTTTGAAAAAGAGAAATTTGCTAACATCGATTATTAATTTAAGTGTAAGGAAGTCTTTTCGGAAGGCATTTGTGTGGAGTGTTGCCTTGTACGGGAGTGAAACATGGACGATAAGCAGTGCGGACAGGAAGAGAATAGAGGCTTTTGAAATGTGGTGTTACAGAAGAATGCTGAAGATAAGGTGGGTAGATCGCATAACCAATGAAGAAGTACTGAACAGAATTGGCGAGAAAAGGAATTTTTGGCATACCCTGGCTAAAAGAAGTGATCGCTTGGTAGGACACATTCTTAGACATTGGGGAATCGTAAATTTAGCATTGGAGGGAAGTGTGTGGGGGAAAAATCGCAGAGGGAGACCAAGAGACGCATATAGTAAGCAGATTCAAGTGGATGTGGGTTGCCGTTCTTATGAGGAGATGAAAAGGCTTGCTCAGGATAGAGTAGGGTGGAGAGCTGCATAAAACCAGTCTCCGGACTGAAGACCATAACAACAACATGCTTCAAATCAAAAAAATCTTGAATTACACACTTTCTATAGAATCCTAATCTGGAACTTCAGCGCTGAAGCTGTATCCACACTAGATTTCATCACAATAGATTCAGTAGTTTATGTAATGATATACAGCCAAATCGGTTCAGCAGTTGTTGAGTTTTAGCGAGACTAACAAACAGCAATTCATTTTTATCTATGACAGTTCATATACGGGTTCAGATCGTGTATAGTGAACTTCACTCTTTCAAAGTATATTTCTGAACGCACCCAACACAACTACCATGTCATTATTTTACATGTTTTAAATTAAATATTCCTCACAAATTTTCCATATTTTAGCACCGTTTAAACCTTCCCTTAACTTCCACGAATGTGACGTGAACATTATCCTGGACATGTGTGCGCGATTTGCCCACCCTTTCTGCCCACTCTTAGAGCCGATACTTAGACTACCTGATGTCTTTATAAACCTACTGGGTGTAAAACAATATGATTTACATTAATATGGTTTATATTAAGAGGTAAGTGATATGTAGTTCACCCGGTCATATTGGTGTGTTTTCATGTGTAGGTGTGTGAGCACTTGTTTACCTTTCCTTTTTTCGCCTAAGGTAAGTCCTTCCACTCCCGGGATTGGAATGCCTCCTCTTCCACTCCCTTAAAACTCGCATCCTTTCCTTTTTCCCCTCCTTCCTTCCTCTTTTGCTGATGAAGCAGCCAACGGTTAAGAAAGCTTGAATCTGTGTGTGTGTGTGTGTGTGTGTTTTTATTTGTTTTTGTGTCTGTCAACGAGCCTGTACTTTGGGTGAGTTGAATGATCTCTCTTTTTATACATATTTATCCCACCAGGAAAGTTTTATTAGAAAACAGATGACTTACCAAAAGGACCGGCTCGTCGATAGAAACAAATAAAATAAATAAAATCACACACAAACACACATACAAGCTTTCGCAGCCTAGCTGCTTCGTCAGGCAGAAGGGAAGGAGAGGGAAAAGGAAATGATGAGGGTTTCAAGGGAGTGGATAAGGAGTCATTCCAATCCCGGGACAGGAAAGACTTACCTTGGGGGGAAAAAAGGAGGGTAAACAAAAACACACACACCCACACATTTACACAGACGCAAGTACACTTAGGCAGACACACTGTAGAACTGTAGAAAGCAAAGAAGTTAGAAGTTAGACAGAGATGCCACTTGAGGCAGAGGCTCTGTCCACAGAACCAAGGCAAAGATGTTAAGATGGTGGGTGGGAATTCAAATTTAGCGGAGGTTGAGACCAGGTGGGTAACGGGAAGAGAGAATATGCTGAAGGGCTAGTTCCCATCTCCGGAGTTCTGAAGGATTGGTGTCGGTGGGAAGTATCCAGATAACCCGGACGGTGTAACACTGTGCCAAGATGTGCTGGCCGTGCACCAAGGCGTGTTTAGCCACAGGGTGATCCTCATTACCAACAAACACTGTCTGCCTGTGACCATTCATGCGAATGGACAGTTTGTTGCTGGTCATTCCCACATAGAACGCTTCACAGTGCAGGCATGTCAGTTGGTAAATCACGTGGGTGCTGTCACAAGTGGCTCTGCCCTTGATTGTGTACACCCTCCGGGTTACGGGACTGGAGTAAGTGGTGGTCGAAGGGTGCATAGGGCAGTTCTACAGTATGTCTGCCTAAGTGTACTTGTGTCTGTGTAAATGTGTGGGTGTATGTGCATTTATTTACCCTCCATTTTTCCCCCCAAGGTAAGTCTTTCCTGTCCCGGGATTGGAATGGCTCCTTACCCCCTCCCTTAAAACCCTCATCATTTCCTTTCCCCTCTTCTTCCCTTCTGCCTGATGAAGCAGCTAGGCTGCGAAAGCTAGCATTTTTGTGTGTGTGTGTGTGTGTGTGTGTGTGTGTGTGTGTGTGTGTGTGTGTGTGTGTGTGTTTTTACTTGTTGCTATTACTGCCTGTGCCCCTTCGCCTGGTAAGTGTACTTCATCTATTTTTTACGTATATTTTTCCTGTTAGGAATTTTTCCTCTATAATATTCGTGTATATATATATATATATATGGCTTTTCACAAATGTCTGTCTAGGTGTGCTTGCGTTTCGATATGTCTGAGTGTGTGTGTATTTGTTTACCTTCCTTTTTTTCCCCCTAAGGTAAGGCCTTCCACTCCTGGGATTGGAATGACTCCTTTTCCACTTCCTTAAAACCCATATCCTTCCCTTTTCCTCCCCTTTTTTCCTCTTTTTCCTGAAGAAGCTGCCAGTGGTGGCGAAAGCTTGTATGTGTTTTTGTGTGTGATTTTATTTGTTTCTCTCGACGAGCCGGTCCTTTTGGTAAGTCATCTCTTTTCTATTTTTATTTGCAGTAGATTTCCCCACAGTTTTTGGAGGAGGCATGGTTGGTAGCAACCGGTAAGAAGTAGCAGTTGGTCAAACAGCTATTAGCCATTGGCCTTCTTCAGAGTAGAGGGCATTCACAGAATCTCACACACACACACACACACACACACACACACACACACACACACACACACACATACTCACACTCACACACTGTGTGCCTGTGTGAGTGCTCTTTATTTTGAAGAAGGCCAATGGCTGATAGCTTACGTGTTGTCTGTACTTGTCACAGCTCGTCATATGACTTTGCAGTGAGTTGTTAACTGTACTTATTATATTGTTGTTATTTAGCTTATAGGTTGGATATGTACTCAATATCGTCATACACAGTGTTTATTCTTTCTAGAGCAACAGATATATTGCTTTCAACATAGATTGTCTTGAAAATGATGTTGTTTTTTTTTTCTTTCTTTTTGCAACTTACATTGACCAAATAACCACGGTGCTACAATGGTTTCCTAATGTTCATCCAATATTGCTGTTTTTATTATGTGTGAATCATTAACTCTGAGCTCGTGTTATGTTTAAGTTTGTTTTCTGTCGATTTAAGATTGTACTTTACTCTGTGTGTACTACTGCAGGTAGTTTGTAATTAGAAAGCAATTGCTTAAGAGTTTTATGGATTAGAGTGAGGGAGGGCAATTATATTTACTATTCATTATTTATAAAAGAAATATTATAGAAGTCTGAAACAAATAATTCCTGTTTTGAATTTTTTCATATGTTACAGTGCAAGATCCCGAGTAAAAGGCCATTTGGAACTTTATATTGCATATATCAGAGATCCAGGCATACCAAATTCTGCTCCATCCCCTGCTGGTCAGGAAGGAATGGGAACACCTCAGTCAGGCATTGCACCAACTGCAGAACCAGATGGCGATTGGGAGATGGTGGATTCAGAAAACTCTCAGTCAGCACCAGTTGAAGGACCTGCCCAGGTAACTATGATGCCTTCCCGTCCAGCCCCACCGCGGCCTCCTCCTCCACCACCCAGAAGATCACGCCCACCATCTTTCCGGCGGCAAGACTCAGAGTGGGAAGTACTTGAGACTGGCAGACAAGTTCAGCAGGTAGGCCACGTTCTTTAAAAATATTTTCTGCCTCGAAAAACAGATCGGTGATCGTCATTAGTCTCCAGCATAATAATACCTCAGATATGAAAAACAGACTCTCAGGTTCTAAAAATTCAGTGGAAAGTTAATGTTCAAATTCAACTCTATATTGGGAAAGCTTGCGACAATCATTGAGCCACAGAAAGGCACATAAAAAAGACAACCATACACAAACAGCTTAGCATTCAGTTATAGCATTTGTCAGAAAAAGGGTGCACTCTCTCATTCATGCAATCACATAGGAGCAACTGACTTAACACTGCAGTGACACGCAGCAGCCAGACATAACAGTTGTGTGTTAATGAGTTATATATATATATATATATATATATATATATATATATATATATATATATATATATATGTGTGTGTGTGTGTGTGTGTGTGTGTGTGTGTGTGTGTGTGTGTGTGTGTGTGTGTGTGTGTGTGTGTCTCCTTTCTCTCTGATGAAGGCTGTGGCTGAAAGGAATAAAAGACCTACGGATGATGCTGCAGTGACAGTGAACAAGTATGAGTAAAAAGATAATGTGCAGTGTTATGCTCAAGCAGAGCCTTACAATTAAAAAACAGAATATGAAAACTAATCTGTTTGCATATGATTATCTTTTTTTACATGCCTATCTATGTCTCAATGATCATCATTATGGTGGTTTGTAAGCTATCCTCACTATATTGTTGTTCTAAAACTCAGTTTTTAAAGTGTTAATTTACTTTGAGTGTGATGTAAAACAGCAGCAGCAGCTATGCAGATAAATCTGCAGGTGACTTGCTGTGTTAAATGCATGCAGAACTTTCTTTCAATTTGGTTTATTTTTATTGTTTTAATAAGGTTTCATTGCCACTGGTATATCCTCTTCAGATGTGCCTTCATTGCATGACACAATATGCTGACTAATCCTGTGTGTGTATGTTATTCTTGGCCAGCATGTGTGCACACGCAGACAGACAGAGGGAGAGAAAGAGATTTGAGGTTTTTTTTAAAAACACATCACAAGTTATGTAAATAAATATTTCTTCTTTTTTGCTTTTGATATGTAGTGTAGAGATAAAAAATTTGTGGTGCTTTCAGAAAAGTAAGGATAATGAACAGCTTTTGCAAACATATTAGAAGCCCAAACTATGGAGGGAAGAAGAAGCAGCAGCAGCAGAAGAAGTAGTAGTAGTAGTAGTAGTAGTAGTAGTAACAGCACTACTAAAGCTGAACTGAGAGATAAGTGGACCAAGATATTTCTGCCCTATTTCCTTTACATGCCATTTCACATAAGCTGTTGGATGGGGGGAGGGGGGGGGGGAGAGGAAGGGGGGCACACAGTTTTGGCAAAAATGGTAACCAACATTTATACACAACTTAGCTCTCAAGAAGTTTGTTTGAGGCTGTGGGAACAAGATGATTGTGACAAGGACGATGCAAAGTGGCGGAGTTCTATGGCAAAGAGATTATGAAACAGATGTTTATTCTTTTTCTCTTGTGACTTACAGAAGCTCTCCATTTATTTTAAAAGGTATAATTATTCTTTGTTTTTTCTTCCTAGTTGGAATAAAGTGATTTAATTTAGCTGTTGTTATCTTTTTTTATATAAATCATGCTTCGAAGTGACCATAAAGTGGTGACCCCGGCACAAGAAACAAATACCAGCGTGCGAGAAGACGTAGGTACGTCGGAAAATGTGGCGGGCGACAGCAGTCCAGTACCAAATCTTACACAGCTGCAGAATACACTGCGGGGCTAAATTCAAGATTTACACACTGCAATGAGGAGACACTAATCATTCACCAGAACAGACAATAGATATGTGCACGGAATCAACACAAGTACTACGAAAAACGAAATTACGTCCAGAGGTCGTATGAAAGTGCACACTCCGCACATTTTGCCGGATAAGCCGGAACAACGGTTTTCAATGTTGAAACTGGCTTTCCTTCATAATGATGTCACAGAAGACGAGAAGTTCGAAATAGCTGTAACTAGTTTGGATGCTAGAGCATCACCACTTGTGGAAGACGAAATTAGACATTCGCCGACAACACAGAAATATTCCTTTCTGAAGACACTGTTAATAAACAGGCTTGGCAAGCCATTGGGCCAACAAATACAAATATTACAAAATGAACATCATGGTGACAGATTGCCATCGGAATTTTGGCGACAATTATGGGGTATAGTGACAGAAGAATAATTTTCAGACTACACGCTAAGATTTGTTTGGGCATCACAGCTTCCCATGACAGTACGGGCAGCAGTGGTGGCGGATGGAGGACACTATATGACCAATATTCCTTGATTCATCGACAGAGTATATGCTAAAATAGAAACAGCTGATACAATTAGTATAACGGAGACAGTAATGACGCCCGATGTATATGAGACGGTAGCTATCCAGACACATCGGAAGGTAGAATCCAATGTACAATTTCAAGAAATGAAGGAACATCTCAGCAAGCTACAGAAGCAGTAGGAAGTTTTGAAGATGACAGGTTCGGTGGTTCCGGAACTGCAGCAGAGCAGCAGTGAAAGTTAGAACAAGGAAAAATGGCATTAGTTTCATTGGCAATTCAGTAAACGAGCTACCAAATGTGTTCCCCAATGCAGTTACACACACCTAACATGGAAATTGTAAGTAGATACAATTGTTTTTTTTTTTTTTGTTTTTTTTTGTTTTTTTTTTTTTTTACCTGGATCTAGATGGCTTTACGTTCGTGATGTGAATAATTCTTGTTGTTATCTCGTAGACTCGGGATCTGATGTAAGTACATTACCAGTTAAACAAAATTGGGTCTGTATGAATAATTCATTGGTATGCCTTTCTGCCACAAACAAAGTAGAGATACAAATGTATGGCACTAGTCTTACGGAAGTAGATTTAGGTTTTACAAATAAGTACAAGTGGACATAAGTAACATGGAGTTAGATCAGCTGCGCAGGGCGGCCACTCTGTCGAACATTGGTTTGGTCCCTCTTGATGCTATTGATAGGTGGGACTTTACTAGGCATGGCCTGCACCTCAATGGGAAAGGGAAGGGAAAACTGGCTGGGTTGATAAGAAAATCTATAAGGGGGGACACTGCAACTCTTGGGAGTACCTCTTTTTTAGGATAAGTTCAGTGTCCAATGAGAAGCCCAGACAGGCAGGTAATAAAGCTGTTAAAATATCACAAGATTCTAACAATAGTAAATTAAAAAATAATGTTTGTATTTTTCATCAAAATATTGGGGGTTTAAAGAATAGAGTAGATGAGCTCCTGATTTGTTTAGAAACTATAGAAGCTGACAATGTAACAGACATACTATGCTTGTCTGAGCATCACATTATCACTGATATGAATAAAGTAAATATTAGAGGGTATAAACTAACAGCACATGTAAGTAGAGAAAAGAAGGTGTGGGGAGGAGTTGCCATTTATGTCAAAAATTGTCACAGTGTAAAAAATTTAGAAACAAACAAATTTTGTATAGAGCAACACACAGAAGCATGTGCCTGTGAGCCTGATGCTAATTTAAAATACAATTTATTTCATGATACTTTTGTAAGGATATTTGATAACTGTTTCCCCAAGAAATTAGTCAAATTTAATTGTAAGGAACCAAGCAAAAAAACCATGGCTCACCAAAGGTATAAAAAATCTTGTAACCAGAAAAGGGAACTGTATCTGACAGCAAGAGAGAGTAGTGATCCAGAAAGACTCAACGATTATAAATACTACTGTTCTGTATTAAGGAAAGTTATTAAAAAATCCAAAAGCATGTGCATCATGTCTGAGATTAGTACACCAAATAATAAAATTAAAACAATCTGGAATATTATAACAAGGGAGACAGGGCAACCAAGAACACAGGAAGACAGCATTACCATCAAAGTGAATGAAAGAATTACAAAAAAAAGTCAGAAGTTGAAAACACTTTTAATAATTATTTTTTAAATGTTGTGGAGAATATAGGATCAAAATGTTCATTAGAAGAAGCTAGGCAGTTAATGGAACAGGGCGTATCTAGACAGTTTGATACAATGGAAATCCCACCCACCTCTCAATCTGAAATTAGGAAATTAATAAACTCTCTCAAGAGTAAAAGCTCTCATGGCATTGATGGCATATCCAGCAGGGTACTAAAAGCTCGTTCCCAAGAAATATGTAGGATTCTTAGCCACATTTGTAATAGCTCACTGGAGCAGGGTATTTTCCCTGATAGACTGAAATATGCTATTGTCAAACTACTTCATAAAAAAGGTGATACATTGGATGTCAACAACTACCGCCCAATCTCACTTCTGACTGCTCTATCAAAAATTCTTGAAAAAGTAACGTATTCCAGAGTAACTTCATATATTAATAAAAATAAAGTTCTAACAAAATGTCAGTTTGGTTTCCAGAAAGGCTTTTCAACAGAAAATGCAATACACATTTTCACTAATGAAATATTAAATGCTATGGATAACCGTGAATCACCCGTTGGGATTTTTTGTGATCTATCAAAGGCCTTTGATTGTGTTAACCATGGAATTCTTCTAGATAAGCTTAAGTACTGTGGTATGAGTGGGAAAGTGCACAAATGGTTTAAATCATACCTAACTGGAAGAGTTCAGAAAGTTGATATAAGTAATTCACATAATATACAAAAAACAACTGAGTCCTCAAACTGGGGAACTATCAAGCATGGTGTGCCACAGGGTTCGGTACTGGGACCTTTGCTGTTCTTAATATATATTAATGACTTGCCTTTCTATATTCATAAAGATGCCAAGCTAGTTCTCTTTGCTGATGATACAAGTATCGCTATCACACCCGAATCACAGGAATTAACTGATGAAACTATCAATGAAGAATTTCAGAGAATTATTAGGTGGTTCTCTGTAAATGGACTCTCTTTAAATTTTGAAAAAACACAGTATATTCAGTTTCACACAATAAATGGCATCACACCATTAATTAATATTGACTTCAACCAGAAATCTATAGCTAAGGTAGAATATTCAAAATTTTTAGGTTTATGCATTGATGAGGGGTTGAATTGGAAGAAACACATTGAAGATCTGCTGAAACGTTTGAGCTCAGCTACTTATGCTATTAGGGTGATTGCAAACTTTGGTGATGTACAACTCAGTAAACTAGCATACTATGACTATTTTCATTCTCTGCTTTCTTATGGCATCATATTCTGGGGCAATTCATCTTTTAGTAAGAAAGTATTCATTGCCCAAAAGCGGGTCATCAGAATAATTGCTGGAGCCCACCCAAGATCATCCTGCAGACATTTGTTTAAGGATCTAGGAATCTTCACAGTAGCTTCACAATATATATATTCACTTATGAAATTTGTTATTAACAATCCAACTGAATTCAAATGTAACAGCAGTGTGCATAGCTACTACACTAGGAGAAAGGGTGACATACACTATTCAAGGTTAAATTTAGCTCTGTCACAGAAAGGGGTTAATTATTCTGCCACAAAAGTCTTTGGTCACTTACCTAGTAGTATCAAAATTCTGACAGATAGCCAACTAGCATTTAAAAATAAATTAAGAGAATTTCTGAATGGCAATTCCTTCTACACATTAGATGAATCTCTAGATAAAAGTTAGTACTTTAGGAAAAATAAAAAAAATAAAAAAAGTAAATAAAAAAATAAAACAAAAAAGAAATTAAAATAAAAAAAAATCAAATATTGAGTGTCATGTAATATTATGTAGAGACACACTTCATTTAACTGACACATTCCACATCATTACGAAGTGTCGTATTCATGGTCTATGGAACACGTATTAATCTAATCTAATTGCAGATGTGTGTGAATGCATTTTGTGGGCAGATATTCTGTGTGCACATAATATTAGCATTAACCTTCACTCTGCTCAGTGAAAAAGAGGAAAAGATGTGACCAGATTTTTGGGTCGAATTTGTGAAGGAATGTTAAATGTAGTGTGCAGGATCGAAATAGACCAACACACAGATCCGCAAATACAGACGTGGAACACTGTGGCGCATAAAACAGTTCACCATATTAACATGGTATCAGGTCCTCCCATTTCTATCAGGCCTAGAAGATTGGTACCAGAAAGATTTGCGGATGCAAAAGTAGAATTTGAATATATGTTACAGAAAGACATCATGCATTGATCTGACAGTGCATTGTCCTCACTTTTACACGTGGTAAGAAAAAAAGATTGGAGCTAGAGTCCATGTGGCAATTGCAGACAACTAAATGCCCACACGATACCCGATCGATATCCTGTACTGAATATTAGGGATTTTACAAACATGTTAGCTGGAGCAACAATCTTCATTGTGATAGACTGTCATAATGCTTACTATCAGATTCCAGTAGTGGAGGTGGACATACATAAAACAGCAATTACAATGCTTTTGGCCTTTTTGAATTTTTATGTATGCCATTCGGAGTTAAAAATGCAGCCCAAACGTGGCAATGTTTTATTTTAGAGACAAAGTCCTAAGAGGATTAGAATTTACATTAGCTTACTTAGATGATATATTGGTGTTTTCAGCGACAGCTGACATTCATGATAAGTACCTAAAGACGGTTTTTGATAGACTGCAGTCATACAGAGTAAAGTACAAATAAATGGCTGACACAGTTGAAACCGACATGAATTGGACAGATATACAGGATAGTGAGTGGGCGAGGGGGAGGGGCTGTTAAGCATGGTGTGTAGGGATGGTAAGTTACATGGTTGTGACCAGGGTGGTTGTGGGACTGTAGAATGTGTTGCAGGGACAACTCCCATCAGCACATTTCAGAAGAGCTGGTGATAGAGAGGAGGATCCAGATGGCTCAGGTTATAAAACAGCATGCTGCGCACAAGGTGGTCCATCATGTTCTTTTTTTTTTGCCACAGTTTTATGGTGGCCATTCATCCTGATGATCACCTAATTTGTTCTCATACCAATGTAAAAAAAGACTGTGCAGTGATTGCAGCAGATTGATAAGTCACATGGCTGCTTCCACAGGTAGCCTGGACTCTGATATGGTAGGGTAAGTCTGTGATGGGACTGGAATAAGCAGCACTGGGTGGGTGCATTGGACAGGGCTTGCATTGGGCTTTTCCACTGGGATATGATCCCTGTGGTAAGGGGTTGGGATTGGGAGGGGCTTAGGGATGGACTAAGATATTAAGGAGTTTGAGTGGATGGTGGAACACCACTTTGGATGTTTTGAGAGGATCGTGGGCAGGATGTGTGTCATTTGTGGGCAAGATCACAGATAATCATAGCTCTGACGAAGGGTATGATGATATTGTGGCCCAGGGTGGTATTGGGTATTAAGGACACTCCTTTGTGGCTGGATTTTGGGGGTAGAGGGAGTTTTGGTGGTTTGGGCGGGGGATATGGCACTGGAAATCTGTCCACAGACTAAGTCAAGAGGTTAATGTCTTTCTGTGAAGGCTTTTGTGAGGCTTTCGGCGTATTTGGTAAGGGACTTTTCTTCACTGCAAATTCGCCACCCATGGGTGACAGCGCTATATGGGAGGGATTTTGTGATGTGAAATGTGCAAGTACTGCTGGTAATTAGTCAGTTGAATGTGGATGTGGTGTGGGTGTAGCTGTCAATGTGGTGAAGGCTAATATCCAGGCAGGCTTCAGAAGGACTAAGCGAAACTGATGGGAGAGCATGAGTTGAGATTGTGAAGGATTAATGATAGCATGTCCTGATGCTTACACAAGATCTGTCCAATCCACCCACCCAGCAATTCTTATTCCAGTCTCATCACAGGCTTATCCTACTGCACCAGAGACTGGGCTATCTGTGAAAGCAGCTGTCTGATGTACTAACTCTGCGAGAATCATTGCACAACCTTTTACGTAGGCATGGAGACAAACCAGTTGTCCATCAGATGAATGGCCACCGTTGAATTGGAAGAAAGCAACATGGACTGCCCTGAGGCACAGCATGCAGTGGCAACACAACAAACGTTTTTTTTCTTCTTTCAATGGCTGCTACACAACCTGGGCCAACAGGATCCTCCCGCCCACCACCAGCTCTTGAGAATAGCACAGCTATAAGTTGTCTCTACAACACGGTCCATGGACCCAAATCACCCTGGCCTCTACCTAAGATGGAGTTGTTACACCTCATGCCTAACAGTCGCACCCCATTCTCCCTCTCTCTCCTTTCAATTTATGTCTTTTTTCCTACCAAGTCACCTCTTTTTCTGTTATTTGTAAAGATTAAAAAAAAAAAGTCACCCTTAAATTATTAAGTTTAATTTTTATTATATTTTTTTTATTACTTTTGTTTACAGTCCCTCCCTTTACTGTATTCCAAGCTGCATCTCACATTCCTGCCTATTTAGCACTTACAATCCATCACACAGTGTAGAATGTTCCATCTCCATCATTCCCCTTCCACTCTCCTCCTCACTTGCTGTCAAGATGCTAATTGTGGTGTAACAGCCAGAGATGGTGGCCATGTGTGCTTGAGTTTGTCTGAGTGAGTGTGAATATAAGTGTTTCTTTTTCTGACAAAGACTGAGGCAGAAAATATAAGTTGTGTGAATATGGTTGTCTGTTTTTCATGCCTGTCTGTGGCGCAGTGATGGCCTAGACAGTGAGTTGTTATCCATTCTCTATTATTGACATTCTAAACTGAATTTTCCACTGTTAGCAAATGCAAAGAAAACAGTGCTTAAGGAAAACTACTCTGAAGTTGGGCAGAATTAATGTGGTGAAACACAGGTAAATGAACATTCTCTCATTCCAAAGGACGGAGGTTGTCAACACAGCATAATATATAGGCAAATATGAATTGAAAGTATGAAACTGTGAAACCTGCAGTCTTTACAGCACTGAGGACTAGGTGCCTTTCTTTGTATACTAACTTGATCAGATGAAAGAGTATTCTCACAGGGTTAGATTAACTTCTCATGGATGGATAGAGGTGTAAGACTAAAGATAGTAAAACATGAAGCAATGTATCAAGGTGCTAGTTGTGTTTGGTATATAAGTTAGTACAAACAAAAAACGACACGGGAAAGAACCATAATTAAAAAATTGACAAGCAACCTGTGGAAAGTCCAGAGAGGCTTAATAATATTCCTTTGAGAAGGATAGAGTGCTACTCACCACACAGATGTCATGCTGAGAGGCACACTTCATCACAGTGGTTAGATGGATGGATGGATTGTTGAGGCCAAGGGATCCAAAGTCTCAAGCTGGGAAGGAGTGAGGACAGGAAATGAAGGGAAGGGATCAGATCCTTTTTGAAATATCATTGACAAATAATGTAGTTAGCTAAAGATCATTTTCACCCAAATTAGTTTTTCCTCCTGAGTTCTACCTCCGTATTTTTTATCACTAGATATCTTTTATTGAAGGAATCTTCCTTCACCAGAGCTAATTGACTACTGATTCTTTTTCTAGTTTCAGCAATTTTGGCAGACTAAAACATTGTCAGTACCAAATGATCAGCAAAGTATCATTCACTTCCTTTACACTATGTTTCATCTTCAGTTTTATTGTCTTTATATTTGATTCTGTGCTAAATAGCTTGCCCAATGAATTCAATGGTAATTTTGAAGATGTTTACGATGAACATGGCAGCGGCGCCCAAACGATATATATTGAAACGCGTCATTTCGAAGTCGTTCCTATCGAACAAGCCGAGCACTTAGCTGTAAGTACCATGTGAAAACATTGTTCTGTGTTTACATATGATGTTTTTCATGTACTTTGCTCAATCCATATAGTCGTCCTCGCCTTCAATATCTTCCTGTAATCCTTTTCTCCTTAATCCGTGTCGTCGTCCTCCTGGCCATTATCTTCCTGTAATCCTCTTCTGTTGTATGCCACTGCTTTCAATCATGGTCGTCCATATCCTGGATACACTTGAGAAATGTCTTGGAGAAATATTGGCAGTGTCTCACCAGCCAGTTTTATTTCTCACGAGACCTAAGTTGCGAAAGTATAAATTTTGAAAGAGATACATTTCGTCTCGCAAACCAGCGTGACCCTCACGCTTAATGCTATTCTTTACATTTTTCCACCCATCAGTTATAACTTTGGCGCCAGGCAATATGAAATGTTTAATTGTTTAATGAGCAGTATAAGCTTTTCTTTTGCTCTCGAGTGCACTCTCACTATGAAACACTTCTTGGAGCCTCTTTCAATCCCTCCAAACACCCAAAGGTGTTGGACCTCATTCCTTAATGGCTGCCCTCTGTTATATTTTCTTCTCGCAATGTGCGTTTCATCTATTTTCACAATCTTCCCCGGTCCTCCTATGGGGGTAGAAATATTAGTTACAATTACATAACATACTTCTCTGCAAAAGGAATAACCATCACAAACTGTGTGCGCCGATAATCTAGTTTCTAAAGCTGTTGCTTCCAACGTATAGTCCCTCGCCCAACTCGCTATTAGTATAATATTCTGCTTTATTGATAATCTGGAATTGGCAAATCACGTATTTTTCCTAATAGTTGTATTCTTTTTACGGTGGGAACAAATCAACACTAATGGAAAATTCGAATCTTTACTATTCTTAATTACTTTCACACTACTTTCCTTGTGACATGTTTCACAAGTTTTGGGTTCTAAATCTGGCAATAACTTATATTCCCTACAAAAACCAATGGCTTTTTCTGTTGTTGAAACTCTAAGCAGCAATTCAACCCATGAAAGTATTCCTGATTAATTTTCTGGTGCACTTCCACTCACCATTTCACTAAGCTGTTTATCACACTAGTTACCAATCAGTAATGCACATTCGAATCAACTGCTACTTCGCACCAAGACATACACTAGTTCGACAGGTACGACTTAGAGATGACGCGCTTCGATGTATATCGTTTGGGCGGTGCCGCCATGTTCATCGTAAACATCTCCAAAATTACCAATTCAACAAGCCACAAGGTCACAATGCTGTCAGAATGGTTATGTTTTGTGGGAACTTAAGCAAATTACACCTTATGTAATTTTATGCCCAAACTAAAATCTTATTCGACTTCATTATTATTTGACATACACATGTAACAAAATTAAGTAAAATGCACCTATGTCATATTGCTTAGGATCGGTTTTGATTTTCCAGTTAACTACTTTCACCTCATATTTTAAAAGGCCCTCAAATTGCACATTGCCGGCCGCGGTGGCCAAGGGGACTGCGGCTCGCCAGTCACAGTCTGCAGGGCCACTACGGTCGGGGAGTCGAATCCCCCCTCGGGCATGGATATTTGTGCCGTCCTTAGTGTTAGCTAGTTCATAAGTAGTTTATAAGTTTAGGGACTGATGACCCTGTATTTAATTCCCATAAGCTATACAAACATTTGAACATTAAATTCCACATTTATTTGTTCAAATCTTCATGTCTTTCTGCAATTAAACAGATATATTAATCAGCAAGCTGTTACCTCTGTTGCTCAAATTAATTAAACATAACAATAAGGCCAGCAATATTTGTCTACTCCCTTTTTACAGTTTTTTTCATTACCATATAATTTGATAATCCTCACACCATTTCATAGTTCCCTCAATATCTGTATTGCTCAGAAAATTTTTTGCACCACTTGCATATACCCGTATGTATGAGTACCTAAATTCTGTAAAGAAAGAGAATGAAATAATAATAATAATTTTGCTTCTAAAATTAGTTAGGATATAAAAACAAAACTGTGACTGAAGTAAAATTTGTATATTACATACTAATTTTTTGCACCCTATACATTATGATGTGCTTGGTTCCTCTTGGGCATGCTGTCAACAAGGTGAAGATGTTGCTGTTTGAACCTATCACATACTTCCAAAGTTGTCGCCATTCTCCTGAGTTTATGCAGTGTGTGACATGGTTTCCCTGGAAGGCATCTAACAAATATCCACTGATCCCAAACGTGTTCTGCTGGGTGCCATTTAGCAAGTACCACAAGTTGCTATACTCATTTAATTACTGTCTATGGGAGGAACGTGGTCTTGAGGAAGGCACAAAGTGTTCACATCATAATCATCATCTTGAAATGCTATCCCATTACTAAAACATTGATTGCAGAGCTGGACAACAGGTTGAAAGAACCTGGTCCGCCGGCCGCGGTGGCCGAGGGGACTGAGGCGCTTCAGTCACGGTCTGCACGGCCACTACGGTCGGGGGTTTGAATCCCCCCTCGGGCATGGATATTTGTGCCGTCCTAGTTCGTAAGTAGTTCATAAGTAGTTTGTATGTTTAGGGACTGATGACCCCGTAGTTAAGTCCCATAAGATTTACAAACATTTGAACATTTTGAACCTAGTCCATTATCTTCGGCATGGTTGAAATGGACTTTTTAGTGCATGTGCCTTTTTAGGCATTTTTAGCTCTGACTTTCTTCGTGTTAAGTTTGTTCTGCACTAAAATAAACTGCAGTATTCTGTTTCAAAAAAATTTGTTTTCTTTTAAAGCTGAAACAAGAACAGGTAGTAGACCCAGTTTACCAGTATTAAGTAAATTAGCAGTCTATTTGAAGCTTACAAAGAAATGATTTGAAGAATAACTGAAGGAACAGTTAAAACTAAATGACCCTGGAGATGTATTTAGTTGTCCAGAAACATGAGTAACAACAGATGGAAAGCATGGACTTTGATGAATGGATGAGAACTATTAATAAATCAGATTTTGCAACATGGGAGATGGCCATCCATTATCAACAGTGGTAGGTAACAATCAACTGTCAACTTCAGAAAAGAGTTGTCATGAAGAATGTCCACACAGAGAAACCATTGGTAGTGTAATATATGCACAGCTATAGTCTGATTAAAATTACTTGACAGTTCCCGTTTGTCACGTGCTGCTAGATTGACACACAGACAGCTGCCTCACACACAGTTACAAGCAACACAAACATGGCAGATACTTCATGTGGTTAATGTGTAATGTGAAGCAATATTGGAAGAGGCCACAACAAGTTGTGGCAGAAATGCAAGAAGTTCTGTTGACATTTTAAGAGAGATCTCTTTTGTGTTGTTCTTGTTTGATACTATTCATAGTACATTTGTTCTGCAGTAAAATAAAGTGCAATACTCTTTTTCAAACCATGGCTGACTGACTTTTCAATTAAACAAAAACAAAAGATGAACAAAGGTAATTAAAGACTACTAATATAAGTGGCCAGTCTCATTCTAACCTTGTTCATTTCAATAAGGCTGGTGGAGCAGAAAAGTTCATGGCACCCACTTATCATCTGAGTGAGACACTGCCTCTAAAGATGTGAAAATACGCAATGAGTGGATATTCAGTGATACTCAGTTGATTCAATTATTTGTAACATAAAATAGTGTGAAAATTGAAATTTGGTAGTTGGCACATTAAAAGTAGAGGAGGAAGAAGAAGAAGAAGAAGAAGAAGAAGAAACTGAAACATTTGAATCATCAGGGGGAGGGGATGGAAGTCCAGGTTGGACTATGAATAATATTACAAAAATGGAAGATTGTAAGATTTTAGCTGTGGTGGCCAGAGACAGCAGTAATAAGTATCTTTATGGTTGTATGTGTGTGTGTGTGTGTGTGTGTGTGTGTGTGTGTGTGTTTGTTCCTTTCCTGTAAATGTCATTGATAAGTTGTGTGTTTGTATGTGCTTTTCATCATGCCTGTTTTACAGTGAGTTGCAATTATATTTTTGCAAGGATGCAATGAAAAGAAAAGTAATGTGAGAAGTCTCTTAAAAATAATTGCCAGAAAGAAATTGGCACCTTGGGCATGGAGGGAAGAAAAATTAGCAGAAGTGCTCATGCTCTCTCTCTCTCTCTCTCTCTCTCTCTCTCTCTCTCTCTCTCTCTCTCTCTCTCTCTCTCTCCACACACACAAATTACCTTTGTGGGTGCATAAATGCAGCTGAGTTTTTAATTAGTATCGTAAGTTAAAAATTTGAATACTTGGCACACAATTTGTCTGATCAAATGCCCTTTAATGTTACACACAACTTTTTATCACTCACAGAAATCATAAGTATGATTCTGAATATCTAGTTATTAATTACCGAGGTTGCTTCATAAAGTATACACTCTTTTAAAGTATAATTTTCAAAGTTAAAAGTGTGTTAAAATATTGTTTGACTGTAATTGTACCAAATTTAGAAAAATAAATAGTGACTCTAAAAGCTTCACAGTAATTGGCAGTGATTGAGAATCTTCATGTTGTATTATACTTTGGAGGTGCATCTGAAGTGAGGTCATAAACTGATTTTAATTGTTCAATCGTGTTTTTGAGTTGTTGTTGCTATGTTTTTAATTTTCTTAAATTATTTCAGTTTCTTTTCAGGGAACTTGGACATTAACATTTCAGTGAAAATAAATAAAAGAATAAAATCAACTATAGGACTGTTCGTTCATATGCACTGATGTTTTGGGTCAGATCCTTTTTATGTAAAAAGCTATTACTCAAATATGATGGCAACTTTTAACTTAGGGGCAACGGTGTAGAGCAAATGTTAGTGTGCAAGTGGACAGGAATGGAGGACACTAGTTCTCTTTTGCTCTTGTTTCATCCATATACAGGATGATTTTGGTAGGTTCAATCAAATTGTGGAACAGAATTTGTTGACAGTTAAGGAGAAAATATGAACATAAACCTGGAAATGCAAGGTTCACAGGTGATAATTTTTTCATGCCACATTGCAGTCGGGCTATACACTGATAAGCACCACGTTGTTATTTGTTACCTTATGTTGATGCAGTGGAATACTCACAATGACCTGCCAAACAAAAGAATATTGAGGGAAGAATCAGGGCACTTAAGGAAGTATTTGGATTCTGCTAAGGTGCACTTGGTTAAAGGAGAACTTCTTTCTCTACTTATAGGAATATCTAACAATAATATGGAAGAATATGAGGCAGAATCAGAGCACTTGCTTAGAAATTTCCAAGTCATGATTAAAATATGCTCAAGACAGTTAATTTTTGGGTTTTGGGTCTGCTGGTTAGGATTGTTGTAAGAATATCATCATGTTTGATTAAAGTAGTCACAAAAAAACCTCTACAAAAGTTTTCCTTGTGAAGAGCGTTACAATGAGGAGTTCATAAAGTCTAAGATATTTGGGAAATGCATTGGAAAAAAAAGTCAGATTAAGAAAATGACTTACCCTAGAATGTGATCATTATGAAAGTTGTTGAAGGCCATCATGAACTTTCCTTCACACGTCACATAATAAGAGGTACAGCAGTTCATGCCAACCAAAAGCCAGATTAATTACACTAGACCACTGACTTCTTACACCAGAAAGTAATAGCTTATGATTCCAGTGTAAGAGTGCTTGGAGTTGGTTTGACTCGGTAAAAGATCCAGGCATATTTATTTGGCAAACCATTCACTATAGTGATGGATTATGATTCTTTTTACTGGATGATTATCCTCAAGATTCTGTTGGATTGACTGGTTAGATGGACACCGAGGCTGAAGGAATAACATATTACAGTTGTATACAAAAACAGATGCAGGCACAAGGGTGTTCAGTGCCATTGAAGGGAATCCATTGGCAGAAGACATCATGATGAACAAAATCTGTCATCACTGTGTTAAATTACATTGTTGTCAAACAGAGAAAAGATCCAGTATTGCTAAACATTGTAGAGGCTTGGAAGAAGATTAACCATTCAAAGGAGAAATTAAATTGATAGCAGATATTCAGTAAGGGGAACTATGCCCCAATATGACATAAAAGATCACTGCCATCTCAGATCATCTATGGTCAGCCATATTGATCTGTTTTCTCAATGCTCAAACACCTGATCTGCTGTTCCACTGGATTGGGGCCTCTTTGGAAAGTTTCCAAATTGACAAAAGGGCCACCACGGATTATAGTATTGGATAATATTCAGATATTTATTAACAATTTTCAAAATCTTCACACTTCATCATCCTTACACAGCCACAAAAGCTGTACTTACTGCTGAATCTCCAAATATAGAAAAAAAAATCTATATAAAAGGCATTATTTTCAAGAATGGAACAACAGACAGATGACCTCAGAGTGAAGTTTACCAAGATATTGGCAGACAACCTATAGATGTTTGTTGATATTTAATAGAGACAGAGTAGAATAATGCCCATTATGACTTTCGCATGTAGCAGAATGAAGCAAGACACTACATGTTTTTACACCATGAGACCAAAATTATAATGGATGAATCATTCCCGCCGAGGAGAATGAGGCGCTCCAGTCACGGTCTGCACGGACACTACGGTCGGGGGTTCGAATCCCCCCTCGGGCATGGATATTTGTGCCGTCCTAATTCGTAAGTAGTTCATAAGTAGTTTGTAAGTTTAGGGACTGATGACCCCGTAGTTAAGTCCCATAGACTATAGAAACATTTAGAATCATTCCCGTTTCATTAGGATGATACAAAGGAAGCAACACACACACACACACACACACACACACACACACACACACACACACACACACACTCATTAAATTTAGCTATAAGATCGCAAAATGGAAGCCCATCAAAAATTGAACACCAAACAAACCTGAAAACAGAAAGGTGTACAGAACTGTGAAAAAGAAGCAAAATAGGAACGGTGAATGGTCCAAGTGCAAGATCTGCAAAATTCTGCAGATTATGAAAGCTGTGGCATTGTGGTGATTTGATCATGCTTTTGGATTGTGAATATGAGAGATCAGTATTCAAATATCTCTAACGCTCTGTTTGCATTTTTTGTTTTCCACAAAATTGTGAACTCTGTGCCCAGTCATTGATGTGTCTCTCTTCTGTAGCCTTGGCAACATTCATAGTATACATTAGTTACAGAATGAGCCGTATGATACGTATTATGCAACAAGTAAATGTGGTGAATGAAGGCAACAAATAAATGTGTGTTTACTATTTGAAAGACAAAAATCTCCAAAACTGAAAGCAAGATACATGCATAACACGTGGTACTTGTGTAGAAGAAATAGGAGGAACATACATCTGTAAGCTCATTGTCTTGTAATCATGGGATCCCAGGGTAGAGTATTGGTGAAAACACAAAGAAGTTGGATATAATCCTGCTAGTGGTTGAGACCCCACTGGAAGCAATAGGTCTGATCTGAGATAACGACACTGTCACATGGTAACTCAACACCGAAACAAACATGTGACAGATGTCAGTCATTACAGTCCATGGTGAATATTTTTTTTTTATTTCTGTGAGAGGTCTTTTCTGTCATCTCACCTGAACATTGATCAAATATAGTTGTCAATTATCATCATGTGACTCATTCTATGACTAATGTATAGTATAAAAACTACCATTGCTACAAAAAGAGACAGACAATCAGTTCATAACTTTGTAAAAAATTAAAACAAAAATACAGTGTTTCAGAGTTTTTAACATGGATCTCCCACATCTGGAATACATCAGAACCATGACATTGTGGCCTTAGCCACCTGCTCAATATTGCACACTTTGTGCTTGGACAGTTCACTATTTCTATTTTGCTTCTTTTTCAGAGTGTACATCTCCATGTTTTCATGCCTGATATGTATTCAGATTTTGACAGAATATCCACTGTGCTTCTCTGAGGAAGGTGCAATGGGGAGTTACCCTTCCAGGATGCCTGTGTGAAACACTGTATCACGAGGATTTGAGAAGTCTGACAGTTCACTCATTTAGACACTGGAAGCTCTGGAGAAATTCTGAGAGAGATATACACAAAGTTATGGGCTACACCAGATAACTCATGGATTTTTTTTGCCTGTTTGGAAAATGGGACTAGTGGGGAAAATTTTCTAAAGCACTTCTTTGAACCATTTAATATCCTTTCTCATCTGTTGGACATGATAAATACCTCAAAAAGATGAAAGTACGAAGATGTCTTCCATGTTTTTTGTATGGAGCCCTACTACAGTCAGAGGGATCAATAGGTGAAGCAGTCTTTTCATTGAAGGAAATTAAAGACCATGTGATAATTACGAGGCTGCAGTGGGAGAGACTACTTTTGATGGTCATTGTATTAAACATATTGTGACAATTTGACCAGAGTACATGAGTCCTCCAACAAGGCGTTACAGAAGTACCTTGACAATTTTTAGATCTGGGGTACTCAATTGGCTGCAATGAGACTTTCTGGAGCAGCCACTCACTATTTTGTTTGGTGAGGGAAAAATGAGGAGAGCTGTTCTGCTTACTTTCAGTAGCAGCAGTTAGTTTTGACAGATCTTCTGATTTTTTTTATTTGGTGTTTAAGAATTCGGCAAAGTTCTTGAATCTTCTTCTTTTCAAAACTTTGGTTCACTTTGAAATAGCCAATTAATGTATAAATAAAAGCTCTGCACTAAGGAGTTCAGTTCTATGCTATCTGTATGATGTCAGTAATAAATGTGCTTTCAGTGCTCATACTTCACTGATTATCTTTCAGATTTGGACTTCATTATAGTTACAATGCCACATTAAAAACACACATGTGAATGGATTTTAGTAGTATTGAAGAATTAAAATTATAGTAGACCAGAATTTGGTAATCGTTGGAGGTCGTTACTGTGGTTAAAATACACTGAAGAGCCAAAGAAACTGGTAATCCTGCTTAATATTGTGTAGGGTCCCTTAGAACAGTAAAAGTGCTGCAACACAAAGTGGCATGAACTCAAATAATGCCTGGAGTGCTGGTGGAAATTGACATAATGCTTCCTGCAAGGATGTCCATTAATATGTAAGAGTATGATGGAATAAAGATTCTCTGAACAGCATGTTGTAAAGCATCCCAGGTATGATGAATAATGTTCATGTCCAGAGAGTTCAGTGGCCTGTGGAGGGCTTTAAATCCAGGAGAGTGCCCCTGGAGCTGCTCTGTAATTATTCTGTACATGTGGGGTGTTGCATTTTCCTACTGGAATTGCCAGAGTGCATCGGAATGGACATTGGACATCAATGGATGCAGGTGATTAATCAGGATGTGTCACATTTCAGAGTAGTATCCCGCCATATCAGGGGTCCGGTGTAACAACTACTCCACTTGTCCCACACCATTACAGAGCCTCCTCCAACTTTAATGGTCGCCTGGCGAAGTTTTAGGGTCCATGGATTCATGAGATTGCCTTCCTATCCAGACCTGTACATGTACATCCACTCAATACAATTGTAAAAGTGTCTCATTAGACCAGGCAACAGTCATCAACAGTCCAATCTCGATATTAATGGGCCCAGGTGAACTTTGTGGCGTGCAGGCAGCAATAGTACACGAGTAGGCCTTCGGCTCTGAAAGTTGAATGGTTCATGTGCTGACACTTGTTGATGGCCCTACCTTGAAATCCACAGCAGTTGGAAGAAAGGTTGCACTTCTGTCACATGGAACTATTCCCTTCAGTCTTTATCAGTCCCATTTTGCAGGATCTTTTTCTGGCTGCAGCGATGTTGGAGATTTGATGTTTTACTGGATTCCAGATATCCATGGTGCATTGGTGAAATGGTCATGTGGGAAAATCCCCACCTCATTGCTACCTCAAAATGCTGTGCCCCATCTCTCGTGTATAAACTATAGCACAATGTTCAAACTCTCTTAAACCATATAATCTCCCACTATAGCAGTAATGTATCATACACCTATTGTCTTACATAGGTGCCGCGGTGGAGTAGCCGAGCGGTCTAAAGCGTCGGAGCGCTGCGGAGCGCGCGGTTGCTCGCCGTGGAGGTTCGAGTCCTCCCTGGGGCATGGGTGTGTGTGATTGTCCTTAGGTTAGTTTACCTAGGTTTAAGTAGTTTGTAAGCTATGGACTGATGACCACGCTGTTTGGTTCGATAGATTTACAAACATCTTACACAGGTATCGCCAACTGCCATGCCAACTTGTGAATGTTTACATGTGTGTGCTTGCATACACATGCCTATACCAGTTTCTTAGGGTTTTCAGTGTAGGTCTATTTGGGTAATAGTTGTTTCATAACCAATACTACTGAAAGTGCAGCAGACCAGAATCATTAATTTTATTTTCTGTATAGTGTCATTTTCAACAAGAGGGCTAAATAGTATTTTATAACATAAACAAACATAAATCAAATTTACTTTGAAGCACAATTTACATAATATTTGATATACTAAATTTGTGCAAACGCAGCATAAAATATGTTGATCTAAGTGCCCTAAGTGCACCCTAATTAAATAACTAGCTACGTGTATTGTAAACTACAGATTTTCTGATACAGAAAGATTCTAAAGCCATTAAAATGTAGCATAAACACAGCTGCCAGAAAACCTTAAGTACTTTCCCCTCTACTTCCACTAACCATGAGTAGTTATATCTATCAGAACAATTAGGATCTTGAACTCTCTCTCTCTCTCTCTCTCTCTCTCTCTCTCTCTCTCTCTCTCTCTCTCTGTGTGTGTGTGTGTGTGTGTGTGTGTGTGTGTGTGTGTGTGTGTGTGTGTGTGTGTGTGTGTGTTCAGAAACTTGTTTGAATACTTATGTATAAAAAGTATTATAATGGAAATGTGAAAATAGTAGACATGTCAAGCGTTTCTAACTGCTGAAGTCACAATTTCTTGTCACTTTATAGAAAATACGTTGCTGAAATGTGAGTTGTACTTTTTTACCACTTGTTTATTTCATTATTTCTCAAATAATCCTGTAGTGTTGCTGTGCTTTTAACTAATTATCCCCTTCCATGTATTTATTGGGGAGCGTTGTCATTTATAATTTGTGGCTGCAGGTTTGTAACTGATTGCTAGATTTCGTTTTAAAGTTAAATTGGGGGTGAGAATTAACTCCCTGCAAGATTTCATGTTGCTGCTGTTATTTTCATTCCGAAAATTCATTTAATCCACCACTATGCTAATTCGGCTTGTGCAAGTCTCTCTCTGTAGAACTACTGAACCCTACAACCTTGTGAACCAGCTTGCTGTATTGAACTCCCTCAGACATAGTTCAGTTACCAGGTTGACTATTTCTTGATGCCTGAGGTTGTGACCTGTTCTTTCTGTTATTTAAGTTGTGCGCTAAGTTTCATTTTTTTCTATTTTTTCAATACTGTTGTCGATTCCACTGCTTTCAAAAAGCTTAGATTTTCTTCTTGCCTGATCTATTTATTGTACACATTTCACTTTCCTACAAAAACATTAGGAAGACTTGTAAACACTTAAATTTATATTGTAAAAATGGAAGGTCTAGGTTAGAATCTCAATAAGCTGCTGCAGCTGGAGTCGGTACACACAGTTACGTGTATGTGCTTTTTTCTTGAGGAAGGCTGTGGCTGAAAAATCAAAAGTTGTGTACAAATCTCTCTTCTATGTGCCTGTTTATGACTCGGTGATCACCTTACAGTGATTTTTAACCTATCCTCATTATTAAAATAATGTTTGACATTTACATATTACTCTTTTAAAAATGCTTCGAGTTTGCCAGTTAATATTTTATGTCCTTTCTTCTAGCATCAGTTGTTGCCCAAATAACAAAATTTGTAGACAGTTTTTTATGTCTCCTTTGCTAATCAGTAGCTGTTAGCTCTGCATAATTTAATTAGACATCATGTGATTTGTTATTAATTTTTTATCCATCGTAGAAGCATATTTCAAGATGCTATACAGTGTTCTTTGCTATCTCTGACAGAATTACAAAGGCATCTACAAACCACAATGTTATTTATTTTCTCAAAATTTCAATTCCCTTTCTGAATTTCTCCTTGGTTTCCAATACTGCTTGCTTAATTTACATACTGGATAACTTTGAGGATAAGGTTTAACCCTGGTTCACTATTTATTATTATTATTATTATTTTTTTTTAATTATGATTTCCTGTTATGTACTCAAGTACAAAAAAGAAAAATCTTTGTCTCACTGTATACAACCCCTGCTACATCAAATTTTCAGAAAGTGTATTCGACATTGTGTTGCCAAAGCTTTCTCAAAATTTATAATACTATAAACATGGGTGTACCTTCTCCTTAGAAACATTGTAGAGTGAGTATGGCATTGTGTGTCCCTATGTTTATCTGGTACCCGAAATGATCTTTCCCATAGCCAGCTTCTACCTGCTTTTTAATTTTTCTGTTAATGATTTTTGACAGTGTTTGCAAACAAAATGTATTAACTGATAGGTTGGTAATGTTCAGACCTTTCAGCATCTTTTTTCTTTTTAATAGAAATTGTTATATTATTTTTGAAGTCCGAAGCTTTTTCATTTGTCTAATATATCTTATATTCAAGTTTTTAAATAACTCTTAAGGGATGTGATCTACTCAAACAGCCTTCTTTCCACCCATGTCTTTCAGTGCTATGGTAAATTATTCTCAGTGTTAAATTTTCCATATCATCTTCATTTAGTTTATCCCTCTATTTAATATTCCCTTATAGTTTGTTTCTTTCCCGTATGTAGATGGTATGTGTACTACTCCTGCTTTCTAGCTTTCCCTTTTTTTGCTTAGTAGATACTGGCTTGTCATCGAAGCTCTTATTCTTGTAGGTGTCTCTTTTACCCAAATGTTTGTTGGCTTTACATCTATTTTCTTATAGAAGTGCAGGCTTCTAGAACCTTTAATTCCTTCTATAGCCATCTTGCATTGCCATTTTACTCTTTCTTAAGTTTCACTATTTTAGACATCTGTATTCCTATTTGCCTTCTTAATTTGCTGCATATTCATATTTTCCACTTTCGTTAGGCTCAGTCAGTACCTCAGTGTTCTTGAAGAATTTATATGAGGCCTTATAATTTTTTTTTTCTTTAGTCCTCTGCTGCCTGGTTTATATTATTTCTTAAGGTTATCCATTTTCTTCTTTTATGGTCCTTAACCCTTTCACAGTCATTCAATGCTTAATGTTCTTCAATGTGGGTGTTTTTTTTTTTTTTTTTTAACTCTTCATTTTATAATTTGTAAATTATGGCCATAGTACACATTTTTCCCTATAAATTTTTAACAGTGTGATATCTGATTTCAGAAATGGTCTTTGCATTGTTTGTGTTCAGTTGTTTAGGTTCAATATAAACATTTAAATTGTTTGGCTTCATAAAGTAGAATAAATTGTATGCATACTTAAAACTTCTATATAAATGACACCCATCCATCAGTTTTTTTGGAGGATTGAGTATCTTTGCAACAGATATGCTGCAAAAATGTGATAAATCTGGACTTTGTAAACTGTTACTAAGTGAGATGATAAGTGATTAACACATTCGTCACCCAGCGTGATTTGGTTGCGTTTCTCGCCAGGCTCATGCCCAGTAGTCAGAGCATCTGAATATAAATAGAAATATAAGCAGCAATAGTAACGATGTAACCAGAGATGTTTCATGCATCGTTGGTGATCAATTAGCGCAGACCCTTCGATTCAATAGAATGCGTAGCATCTTTACATTGAAATTGGGGAAATCGACAAGCATGTTGGCAAGAAGACTGCCTGGGGTCTCACTTTAGTCACTCCTGATCTATCACTGAATCGAGAAGCATAGGCCTACAACACATTGCTGATGTTTATATCCCCATAATGTTCCAAGGACAGTGTAAAATAATTATTGAAAGTGAGGTGTATAGTGATAAAAAAGTTGTGTGTTTTAGAAGAAAAGTGATAATAGAATTTTGTCAAATTCTGATAACACTATTGAGGACCAGTATGCAAGTAAAGAGCTTGTTGAAATGTCGTATGATCTTGCTGCATATGAGGAACGGGATCTGACCTCTATTGATAATCCCTTGGATAATATTCAATGCAAGGAATTCGTTAATAGGCAACAAACATTTTCCATTCACTGGGAAATGTGGGCTTATTATGGATTTGCTATCAGATGTTAGCACAAGTGATGTACTTTCACTATTCCTGGACACAAACTACTAAACTTATTAGTCACAGAGACCAATAGATAAGTGGAGGATTACAGATCTTGTCTGACTGAACCTTGGTCCAAGGTTGACTAGACTCTTCTATTAACATTGCTAATGAAAAACCATGTGGAATATCTCAACCAAGAAAGAAAAATAATTTAAAATATGCTTTCATATATCCACTATTAAACAATAAATTATCAACTCTCCTAATAAAGAAAGAAAACCACACTTGTTCAATCAACATCATGTATCATCACACCATCCAAATGAGTGTCAATGTATGCTAAATTTAGCTGGATTTTAAACCAGCTCGTTGTTACCGTAACGGTTTAGGAACATCTCGTTCATAGGAGAAGTTTAAATATATCTTTTTATGTGTTTTCAGCTACTTTGTTGTGAAATGTTTCTTTTTATTTTAAGCAAATTGTTGGGCATCCTACGTGCTCCTTCAAGTGAGAAGAAAGGTGAACATATCTTGGAGCTAATATGGGCTGTAGCAAAACTGTGTCAACAGGATTTTCGTCTGACACTATTATGACATGCTGACAAGACATTACAGTCTCTTCCTAAACTTCAGAGTTGCCAATAAATTTCAGATTTGATTACATGTTTCACCCATAGAAATCAATTAACTGAGATCTTTCAGAAGACCATTTTCCAAATGAAATGTTAATTGTCAATACCTTTTGTGTTGTAGGTGGTAGAGTGTTGAAACTCTGTACAGTTACCAATCAGATGTGTCAGAATTATCACACACTACCAGTATCTATGTAAGAAACAAAATTCCAGGAATATCACCTTTGTAACCTTAGTTTCTCTATACCCCTTGTTTGTTTTTAATCATTTTTATCTGTAGGGATAATGTAATTTACTGTGCAGTGACACTGCATTTTGAAAATATTATAGTTGCTCCACTGGTAAAAAAATCAATAAGCCAGTTTTATTTCAGAATAAGAGTATATGGATTGTATATAGTGTTAACTGTGCACCTTTATGACAAACATATTCTGTTGTGAATTATTGATGTGTGTGTGTTCTTTTTTTCCTCTGCAGTCAGTATTCTTACAGAACTCGGAACAACTGCCTCCTCTGCCGGCAGGATGGGAAGAACGCCAGGATGCTAATGGTCGCACCTATTATGTGAACCATATTGCTCGTTCTACTCAGTGGGAACGACCAACCTTCACGTAAGTTTTTCTGAAAAAGACAGTGTCTGATCATTCCAGTGTTTTTGAACATAGTTTGTTCTTCGCCTAGTCTTCTTAATATCTTGAAGGTAATATTTGATTACTGATGGAAATTCTCCACTGAAATACTAACATATTCTTGAAAAGAGACTGATTGGCTGGCCAGTACTTAAGACTGTACCACTGACAGTCACACAAAAACATGAAAATAGAAATGAAAAATATGGCACCACCTTTTGGCAATATTTTCCTTCATCATGTGCAAGAGGAGGGAAGAGGAAGGATCAGAAAATCACCCCTCTCCTTATGACCTAGGTCATGAATAACCTTTCCCTTCTGTTCCTTTCCACTTCCCTTCTCTCGCACTGGACGAATGAAAATATTTCTGAAAGCTTGTCATATTTTTCGTTTTTATTTTCATGTGACTGTCAGCGGTACAGAACTGAGCTATGTACTGACCAGCCAATCTGTCTTTTCAAGAATACTTCTTAATACCTCCTCATTCCAATCTGTATTCCCATTTCATATGTTCTGTTCTTCTCCATATACACCTCTCTAATGCCAATCTTCATTCATTTTCCTTAAGACGCAAATTGCCTTCTACAATAGCGAGAGCTTCCACTACGGGGATGTTAGTGTATAAATTTTTAATGTCGAAGGACAGTAGCTTAGTAAAGCACTTTTTTCTAACATAATGTATACTAATTTAACTCAATGATTATTTTTAAGTTTTAATTTTTATTCTTCTGATGAAGGCACCGTTAGATGGTGCCATAATCTAGATCAAAGTATTTTATCAAATTTTGCAACTGGTTGGGTTGAAATTTGTCAAATATTTGTAAACATACAGTTGCTGCAGTCAACAAGCTATGTTTAAAATCATTTCTTACTTGTTACATATTTGTTCTCACTTGAAAAATGACACTCGTAATTGACAGTTTGGGGAGAGTTTTGGTTTAGATCGTGTAACATGTTCTGTAATTTAGTAAAAACACCTATAAATAAATGTAATCACAATTGAACTCGTACTGGGGAAAAGCTGGATTGAAATCTTCATTCAATACTCTAGGTTTTCTGCAGTTTCTTTTAGTTGTTAGAGGAGTTAGAACGGATTTTGTTTTCCCTTTTTTGGATTTTTATCTCATTATAAAATTCACAATTTTCTAACTAAAATGGTATATTACTTATAAACTCATATGGGAAGGATTTTATATTTTTAAATGTAATCTACACCAGCCGAAAATGTTAAAATTTTCAAGTGCATTACTTAAAGATATAATAAAATCACAATTTTATTTATAATATATACATATGAGGCTGTGAATTGCTGTGTTATTAAGGTTAAAAATGTTAATTTACATTTTTGTTTTGGTAGCACTGTCAAAACAGTATCATATTGTTTCATTTTATAAACACACATTGTATGTTGTATTTTTCAAGGCAGGCTGACAGACAAAATGACTGAACTACAGCAGTATTATGGGATGGCCACTAGAAATAATACTGAGGATTTTCAACGGATGAAAAACCAGTACACAACCTTCACCCTCCTGGAACTAATTCATGGTACAATTACAGCAATGCCCAGTACTTGAACAGTTCACACAGCCATAAACATTCCATCCCAGCAGCAGTCTTGGATGTCTTGAAACCTATTTACAGATACCTGGAAAATCCTGAATGGCCGAAGAAGTGTCTACATGGTCAGACTCAAAATCCCAATGAGTTATTGAATAATCTTACTTGGACTCGCTTACCAAAAAATGTTTTGTTGTAATAAAGACACTAAAGTGGGGGAGGGGGGGACAGTGATGTTGTTATTGCTTTTAATGTGGCAACATTGATAGGGTGAAAGTGCTGCAGCATGTGGTAATTAATCCTGGAGCAAACTGCATCAGAGAACTTGAACGGATGGACAAGATTTGCATTGATAAAGCAGAGTATGCAGCACATTTGGCCACTAAGTAGTCCAGAAAGAAGGGAAAAAATAATGAAAAAAGATCTAGGGGATGATATATACTGTATATGGTTCAGGGTGCTTCAGAGTGACTAAAAAAAAGTTAAGCGTATATAAAGTGAGTTATAGTTTTTAAAAGTTTTTCTAGAAATTTTACAATTTCTGTTGCATTTCGTCCTAAATCTCAGAAACATACAAAAATAACAACAAAATGTTACGTATAATAAAAATTATTTGAGATAATGTACAAAAAGTACAGAAAAGTTTAACTGTGTAATTAAAAAATTTCTTTCCGAAAGCAGTGGCTGAAATGCAACATTGTAGTTCAGTAGACTCAGAACACACAGTTTAATGTCCTATATAAGTTTCATGTCAATTGGTGCAGTGGCTCCTGGAATGCAGGAAAGCTAAGTCACTAAATTTAACATTGTCGAGATAGGACATTCTAATTCCCCTTAAGGTTATTACCATCATGGTTTCGTGGGAAAGTGCATGTGATATTAACATTGCCCTTGTCCAGTTCAGGCTTGTACATGATATTAATGACCTTGTTATTACTGGTCCGTTTACTACTTTTGATACTGAAACACCTCTTTATTTTTTCTGGTCCATGTGGCATGGGGCTGCTTCATTTGTGCCATGAAGGAATCCACCATTTTGATTGTCTTTCTCCTTAACTCTATTTTGTGTATTTAGATATTTTTTGAAGTAATCATAGTTGGAATTCATCATACCATGAGTTAATTTCTTGTGATACTTAAAGGTTAGAATAGAATTCAAATGTTGGATTCTGATGCCAGATACATTTCACTTAGTGTTCAACTCTGCAGAATTCACCCACTACTTATTCGGGGTTTAGAATAAGTCAATAGGTATTCCTGCCTATTCTAAGAAGTGACCAAAAGAAGTTTACAACCTTTTGGTCATACTGACAAGGTCCCCTTTACAGGTTTTACCACCATACTTCAAAATTTTACAGTTTTGCAGGCCATTTGGGGAAGCTCACCTTATGCGGAGTGTCATAAATCAGTTGCGCACTTTGACTTTCTGCACTTACTATAGAAATGGAACTCTGATGCACTGTCAATCCAGTCATTTGGTCATAGACATCTTATGTGCTGCACCAAATACATCCAGTGTGCACTGTTCTGTAACCGATATCCAGCATAGTAACCTATACATTGGGGGTGGGGGGTGGTAATAGCTTCCTGACTACGCTACTGATGCCCGAGCTGTAAAATCTGCACATATGCAAAGGTGTTAATGGGACATCAGGTTTCCCGGCAATGTATATCTCGCCAAGTGGTCTTTTCTGTTGCTGGGTGATGCCTGTGGGGAGAGTCTGGTTTCTGCCCAGATCATATGGAATAAATTAAATAAATAAATAAACATAAAAAATAGATGAAGATTACTCACCAGGCGAAGGAGCACAGGTGTGACAGCATCACAAATAGATAAATGAATACACACACACACACACACACACACACACACACACACACACACACACACACAAAAGCAAGCTTTCGCAACCCAGTTGCTTCTTCAGGCAGAAGGGAAGGAGAGGGAAAAGGAAATGAGGGTTTTAAGGAAGGGGGTAAGGAGCCATTCCAATCCCGGGAGAGGAAAGACTTACCTTGTTCACCTTCCTTTCCTTCCCCCAAGGTAAGTCTTTCCCGGGATTGGAATTGACCTTAATCATCGCAGGATACAATGTAGAGGTCTGGGTTGACTTTACAGTAGTTGGCAGAATGCCTGGAGGCCACATCACATCACATTAGGTGGCTTATAAATGTGGTTGAAGTTCTAGTTTGTGACATGGATGCTATTAGCTGTATTTTCCAAGAAAAGGTGGGCATGTTCAACATTATTTCTCACTTAGGTAGCAACCCTGTGTGCATTGTGATATATGGCATCTATAAGCTCATAGCTATGCATCCTACCTCTTTTGCGTAGTTCCTCTGCAGTTGAAGTATATGTTTCCAGGGTTAGAACTACACAATATCATTTTCCAGCAGGAGTTTGGATAAGTAGATGTTTTAACTTTGCTAATGCCTTCTATGTTGACGTGGCGTATTTCAACAGAAGGTCCATTGGTCTGTTCGTCTTAATAAGATCCGTTTTTTGATCTTTCAATACTGTGATGATTCTGCATCTTTATACCCAGGAAGTCCATACTTGGTCTGGCTGCCAGGTCGCTCAAACTATGTACACTTATGCACACAAACAAGTGTTGTCGATCACTCGCCATTGGCATTCCATAATGTAGATTGGAGCTTTTCTTCGGTGGGGGGGGGGGGGGGGGGAGGGGGGTGTTCAGGAAGTAAAGCTATGGTGTCCATTCTGTAGTGGGGCGGCTCACATCTAGAATGTCATATTTTTGCCGTCCGGTGCCGGTTCCAGGATCAGGGGTTTCCTGGGGTGGGGGAGGGGGCGGGGGCGGGGTTGTTTCCTGTCTTTCTGGACTATCTTCTATCCTCCTTCGGCTCCAATCTCAAGCTCTTTCTTTTTCTTTCTCACTATTCTTTTATAGAGCTCCTGTCTTTTAGTCCCCTTTCCATTATTCAATAGTCTTTACCGCTAAGACCCTTCTTTTCCGTGTCAGGTTTTTTTCTTACTTCAAACCCCAGTGTTTACACTGTGAGGTTTGCCGGAGGATCAACATGCTACTAGGTTTACAATTAAATACACTTCCATACGTATACAAACACAAACATTTTAAGTTACACTGGTACACAAGTTAACACGTACATTACAACAGTACATTTTTTTTTACACACATACTCATAGATAGTAAGGAAATACAGGCTTCTGATGATATGATGTGGAGTTAATGGTAGGTAGTGAGGAAATTCTTTTTTATTAATAGAAATACATATGTTTTACTCATTGGTATGCTCACTTCGAGAAGAGTGGGTATAGCAGGAGAAAATTTTTTATTTGTGAGTGCACATTCATAATACATAGGAGGTATAGAAAAATATTTTTGGGACAGGAGTAATTTTTGAGTGAAAGAAAAGGGAGGTGGCTTGAAAATGTGGTCTCTAGTGGTGTGGAGTTAGGAGTGAGAGGAGGTTGATGAGGGTAGGTAGACACACAGAAGAGGCTACTACCAGGGCCTGATGGGTTTAGGTACCTAATGAGGGGGCCTAACCCAGATAGGTGTTGGGGTGGGCAGTCAAGTAGGAGCTTACTGTCACCTAATTATTAAAAAAAAACTAGTGGATGGGATTAAGAGGGCCTCTCATTACCTTTTTTTATTTTGGAATGTTGCTCCCTGGTTCCCAGTGGGATGATTCACAGAAGAAACAGAAGTATTGACCTCACTTTTGGTAGATGAATATGCAAACCCTCATGTACCAAAATGTTCAAAGTACCAATGAAATACAGGTTTAGAAATGGATTGAAAGAATTTTCTTCGTGCCTTTTTTCAACGTAAAGTTAATGAAATAATTTGGATTAATCAAAAAGATAATTCTCCTACCATTCAGAACAGAGGACAGTCTACAGAGTTGTTTGTCCGGTGTTTGTTTAAATCAAATAACTATGCTTTATGCATATTCAACCTGTTAGTTAACTAGCCGACTATGAAAAGTTATGCATAAATAGTACCAGAAATATGGTATTATAATATCAATAGTAATACTTAAGTGTATAGAGACATTCAAGAAATAGATTATATTGTAATAGGAATGAATGTAATAAAATAATTTGACATCTTGAGTCTGAGATGGTGGTATGTAGTGTAACAAGTTGCTCTACATTCCTCCTGAACGATATAAGATAATCAAATAATTTTTGTGAGATTTTTAAAATCTATAAATATGAGTTCTCTGTTTTTCATGTTCAGTTCACTTGCAATTGTGTTTATTAAAATGAGTTTTTTTTTCCTCTCTACACTAAGAGTTTTAATGTTTGCACCTTTATACTTTCATCTACTAGTTTCTGATTTATGTGCTTCATTTGTTTTTCAGAAATATGGGTGTTTGCACTGACCAGAATGTACGAGAACGAAGTTTGGAGTCCGCCGCTACGGAATTTCAGCGCCGGTTTCATATTAGTGTAGATGATGTAGATTCCAACCGTAGAGAGATCAACACATCAATGCATCAGGTTTTTATTTTTCTATGCAGTTCTTTAGTTTATTATTATTTTTATTCCTTTTTACTTACAGATATATGGGCTACAAAATGTGCATGTGCCTGTTCTCCTGCTTCATTGTAGCATTTAGATCTGCATGCATCAGTGATTGATGCTGGTATGCATTGTGCTTTTGAAATAAAATGGGATGTGCAAAGCAATAACTGTAGAATGGGAGAAACATTTGATTTAAACTAATAACTTTTATTTGTTAACTTGTACTTAAAATTGAAAAATGGGCTAAATCGAAGCAGCCTATTTGTGATATCATGGATACACAGGGTGTTTCAGGAGGTGGTGTAAAGATTATTGGAGGTGGTATTATCGACAAATTACAGTAAAAATTTGTCTTTAATATGTGTCCCATTTTTTATTACAGACAGAAATACAGCAGAGTTGAATGTGTTTTCATTTTGTGTGTTGGTACATCAGTTGCTATGAGTGCATTTATTGAATGTCAGCAGTAGTGTGTTAATGTTAATGTTATGGATTCATGCCTTACTTTACTGTTAAGTTTTCATTGTGATTTGTTGATGAAGTCTACTATACTGTAGCGTGTAGACATACTGTAAATATTTATCCGTGCTGAGAGCTCCAATATGGTATTAGTGGTATGGTTTTTTTATGGAAGTGCTGCTGTTCATGGAAATTATGACATAAGATTTCCTAACTGCAGACTACCAGATTCAACAGTGTTTACTTGTGTGTTCAATACACTTTGTGGCACTGCTGCAGTGCCTAGCACTAATATTGCATCTGAATGTGTAAATGAACTGATTTTGGATGAAATAGAAGACATTATTCAGTCAGCAGAACACAGTTCTCGAAAAATCACGCCCAGCATTCATGCACTTGCAACACGAGTGTGGAGGATAATATATATTAAAGGGCTCCATTTCCATAATTTATAGCTCATTCGACATCCGTCATTTATAGATCTTTGGACAAGAGATGAAGATGGACAATGGGATTATTGTCATTCAGTACTTGAAAATCTCAAAGTAATTACTCTTCCACTCTTCACTGATGATGCCAATGTAACTCATGGCCAGGGCCACTGAGAGCCAGCACAAGGCCTGGGGCAGGAAGCAACATTGGGCTCCAACCACAAATATAGCAGTCAATTTTTTTAAAGAAAGTTTTACGTTGCTTTTAATCCTTTTTTTCTGTTTCTCGCAAATTTGCATCATACCGTTGTAACCTTTATATGTGGAAGAATTAGTATGTTCGATAGCCAGAGCCGACTGAAGCAGATTCCACATGAACGGGCCCAATGAGTGTGATGTGTACCACCATTAACTGAACGTTGACTGTACTTGTACGACGACTCTCATTTATTGTGCTCTTGTTGCGAACAAAGAGCCGAGTTTGTGTTCATTCTCTATGAGATAAAGCTAAATACATAGGGAAGATTCAATCCGAAAATGTTTTTTGTTCGGTGTCGCAATTCACTTTTAGATGTGATGAAGTAGATAAAACTTTCAGTGGACACGAAAATAGTGTTTATGTAAAATACTTCATCAGGCACATTGGCATCTTTAGAGGCATATCCAAGAGAAAATAAAATGTGGAAAGTACAGTAATTTCCATTCATCTTTGGTGCTAACATACTTCATTGCCAGATTGTGTTTGTGATTGACGTTTTTGCGAGCTCATTATTCGCGCCCCCCCCCCCCCTCACAAGTAGAACAATTATCCGTCAGGTAAGTCAGATGAATGTCTGCTTCTAATATTGGCGTTAATAATAAAGTTCTCTTTGTGAGCTTCCGCAGTGTTATCCAGGTCCCACATTGATTTTTCCATTTTCTGAACATGCTGCGCATATTTCTGCCACTCATCCAGCGTTAATTCAGTGGTTGCTTCCATGAGAAGTACTTTCACTTCATCCAGTTTCAAAGTTTTGTTCCTTTTTGCAATATAATTGAAGGGTTTGGTGCAAGAAGGAGGTAGCTCCACATTTTTCCAGTTTGTGACAAATAAAAGAAAACGTTTTTAGCATTCAGTTTCTACCGAATCCAAGAAATAGTCACCCTTGCATTAGGGTACTGGGTATCTAATAATACTGACCAGAATACACACATAGATGCACTCAGATACGTGCAACGGAGTTTTGAATTTTGGAGCTCCCTTCTTTTTGCTCCAAAGTGAATGAAAAAGTCTTGTAGGACCATTTTTTTCCATAATTAAAAACTATTGATCTTTGTTGGGGAAGCTAGATAAAGGTAGTCCCTTTTTATGAGACCCGCAGGTCCTTGATTTCAAATTTGCGTGTTATTGAAGACAGTCATTTCTGTAGTCGCACTGCATTCAATGATCTCTTTACTGATGTATGGCTGTTCATAGTCCGGCGAGGCATATTTTTTCCCCACTCATGCTCTTATATTGCTTTCCGTTGATGTTCTGCTTATTTCTTCTGTTCAGGTCCCATTGCTCCTTGTGGGATCCTGTTTTTCTCTTCAACTATGTCTCTGCTTCTTGGATCTTCTTCTGAATCAGTAGACGTGTCACATTGATCTGGTTCGTAGTTTTATAGTGTGTCACAATTGAACAGTCCTTCCTCTTCTGATTCACTCATATTGACAGAAACCGTGAAATCAAAAGACGAAGACAGCACAAATCAGATAGTAAACCTGATGAAAAAATCCCTCACAGAGAACGCATACTGTTTACATCGGTCTGCTGAACACCATGTAACACGACCTCCTTCCTGATCTCGGAGCTGCCTCCGTTTTCACACAAATTCAGAGTACAGGCAGCTCCTCATCTTACGGTTTTCTCTGGAACTAACGAGTGGAACTGTCTCCTACTTTCACCAAACGCAGCAGATTCCCCCCCCCCCCTTCCCCGTATGTGATAGGATAATCAACTCAATACAGACAACACATTGAGCTGCCTCCTCCTTGCACCAAACCCATCAATTTTTAATCAGTACCCAGACAAGTTCAATGACCTTCAGGTCAGAGTGATATAGACATATGATGACAGTATAATTTTTTTTTTTTTTTTCCTGAACTTACCATAGCATCCACTAACATAAGCATTATAAGCTTATTTATTTACGAAAGCAGTTCCCGCTTCAACACATTTTCCAATTGATACCCCCCCCCCCCCCCCGCTTGCGAGCTCAGTCTTTGTCTATTTCAAAGTGAGATTAGTATTGTGTTTGCAATGCAAAGAACCCGATGTACGGATAAGCTGCTGAACGCTAAAAGCAGTGTCCCCTAGCAACACCACCAAGCAATAGTCAAATGACGCTGGAAACGGTCAGCATTATTGTGCTAATACTGTATCTGCCACTTTCTAGAGTCCATGCAATTGGACGGCCCGTTCAGTCCACACATTGTTTTATTCGTTCGTGAAACAGCCAATCTAAAACTGAACTTCCATGTGGAACTTTGTTAGTGGGTAAATACAATATTGCTTACTTCACAACACACACATTTGCGATCTTATAAATAAGTGATAAATGCTCCCATCTGTGAAGATATTCTAAAACTCAATAAGTTAAAAAAAAATTATTTTACAACCGCTGCCCGATGTTTGACAGTTCAGAAGCCTGGGTCGCCTCAAGGCTCGGGCCCCGGGGATCTTGTCCACCCTGCCCCCCCCCCCCCTCCTCTGCCCTGCTCATGGCTACACTAACAACACTGATAATCTGCATCACTGGTCTGACAAAAAGCATTTGCTATTGTGGAGACACATTGTAAAGAATGCTTCTATGTACATGTGTTTTGTAGATTGATACATAATCAGTTGAGTAGGCCTATTGCATTACTGCATCATTTTATAGGACCCCATTATCTGCACTACCTTGAAAATGAGCTTTGAGCATTATTGGAAGAGATCACTTTTCTACAAGAACATGTTGTACTACAACAGAATTACACTACAAAAGCTAACATGCAAGTGCTACCGACAAGAAGATATCGTTCCAACAGTGTTAGTCAAAGGGGAGCAAACCTTTCTGCTGCGAGTTATTTCAGTATGTCCAGGTGATTGGTTGGACGAGCAAGTGGATGGTTGGCGTTGCGCTGCCTCTTCGAGTAGGAGCAACGGTGGAGGTCCAAATAGCGGCTAGCTCCAGAAGTCAAAGAAAAATGAATGTATTAAATATACCATAAATTGTGTATTCTTAGATTAATGGAAACAAAAGAAAGATTCTTTGTAGTGAATTGTTACTAGTGGATTTAGTCATTCTATTTGTAGACTCGGAAAGGTCACATTCTATGTAATACTTTCAGTATAAACTTATTAATGATTTGTGGTGATACCATGTATTGGAATTAAGAGCAAATGGCTCTAATGAGTTGAATGAGAATAGCTGTTTTCATTTAGTAGAAGAAAGTATGTTGAAATCGTAGCCACTTCTCTTCTTTTGCAACCAGGAAGAAGTCTAGCCTGTCCAGGAGCAACTCATAACATGGGAACTGAGTAACGGGTCCCATAAACAGCAAAGATGTTACTAAAATTTTATCGTTCAAATGCGTAATTTCAGTGGATTAAATAGAATTACATCAAATATCCAGGAGTGGTAACACGGCAGTGTATAGTCTTGCACAACGATTTTATCATTCAAGTCATGAATAGTGCAGACCTCATACAAGAATGCAAATATGACCTCAGAAGAACTACATGTGGTGTTACCAAAAAAGTAGTAAGTTGAAGTTTGTGATGGAATTTTTGAAAAATGTAGAACACCCTCATTTGGCTTTTGTTGTTTATTACATACTAATATCTATATCTGTGCTCTCAATAAAACTTCAAACGCATTATGGCATTTTTTTATTTCAGTTCATCTACAGTACTGTCCTTGAAAATATTTACTTTTCCTCCTGAAACTCCCTATATTAACAAAACACAAATTTTGTTGAACATAGGATTTTGATCCATGTACCATGTTTACTTTTCAAATAGGAATATGCTTTTATCATATATCCTTTTGTAAAGAAATGTTTGAAAGTATATCCGATAAAAAACATCTGACAAAGTGAAAAATAATGCTGTCACAGATGTCTTCTTCTCAACAATTTTTATTTTATTAACTATCAGGGTATCACGCATTTCTATTTTTTTGCACATTCATTTTTCCCTGGCAAGATTGTAATTTCTTTGAATCCCACATGTAATCTAGTTTCATATTAAGGTCCCCACTATTCTTCAGGAAGGACATTGTATGTTTTCAGGTAGATGTTGAAAAAAAAATGGGAATTGTTTGAAAAAGAATTTTGTATTTAAACATGTCATCTTATGTTGGACAAACTTCCAGGACAGTAGACCAAAGAACTTTGCTTTGCCTTCATTTCCAGTTTTCTCACACACAATTGGGATGTACGCATTTTTGTTGTCATACCTTTTTTTCACTCTGAAAGAGCTAACCGTAGATATCTGGAGCTTAATTTCATTGCATAACCCTAATTTTTGGGTCCTTGTTTGATATAGGTAGAGTTCACATGATTGCTACATACTCAGCAATTAGCATATGAAATCTTAACACTATCTGCTTCCTCACCCAACCTCCCCAGGAGCCCACAGCTCATTTGTGAATACATCTGTGGTGTGTACTGTCACTGAGCCATTACAGCCTTTCTTCCTATTTTCCCAGCCTTAATGTCTCCCACTCCTCTTTCGCATTCTAACTCCTGCCCGCTCATGCATTCCTCTCTAAGTGTTTCCCTTTAAGACAGCCTGGCTGTTCCTATGGTTCTGATGATGATCTTTGTGATTTTGACTTCTATGCTATCATCCCCCCTTCCTCTGACCATCCCATTTTTTTTAAACCAGTTTGGTCCTTTTTGGGGGTTTGACTTCCAGATCTAAATTTGTGTTAGAGTATGCGCCATTTGGACAAGAACTTCCTTCCTTCCTTCGTTCCTTCCTTCCTTCGTTCCTTCCTTCCTTCGTTCCTTCCTTCCTTCGTTCCTTCCTTCCTTCGTTCCTTCCTTCCTTCCTTCCTGTAGTCCCCTACCCCAGCTAGGTCCCCAGCATGTATGGCCAGTCTGTTTTTGGGGGTTTTATGTACACTCTTTGACAAAAAAACATGCCCGGCGGCTGGGCGCCACTCAGCCTGAGTCCGCACTGATATGCTCTAAGTGCGGCTGTCTGCACAATCTGGCAACACTGTAGATTGCAGCAGTTCATGCAATACGTCTTGTGTCCAGTTACGAGATGTGTAGCTCAGCTATCTCCGTGGTCTTGTAGTAAACTGTGTTACTTGGAACTGCGAGTGTTGGCGATCGAACCCCCTGTTGACAAAAATTTTATTTCATGTTTCTCGTGAATGCTGATGCCACAATTGTAAGGGGAGTATATCGATAACATATTTCACTTTTTGATACACACTGGTAATAACATTTTGGCCCAATAACATTGCTGCCTTTGGACGCAGCACTTGGCAGATCTCTCCATGCCCCACTCACCAGCAGTCAGCGGCAGCAGCAGTGGCGGCGCTGTGCTGCCTCGCCCTCTGAGTAGGGACATTAGATATACTGTCATTGTGCTTGCTCATACAGCAGGTCAAATACTGTGTATATAATCTTTTGGCACAATTTCAATTTCCCCCAAAAACCAAATAATAAACAATTACCTTGTTAGATTGCGAGGAAAGCTAATATTGGTTTCATGACAAATTACTGGAAATGTTCATTCCCCCATCCGTCACAAAACAGTACGGTATCAAAATACTTCGAACCTTAAAAGCGACCGAGTTTTAAATGCAGCCTTATAGCCATACAAGTAAAATTTCATGTATTCAACGTGAATAAAAAAAAAAAATCTGTTGGTTTGGTTGAAAGCCAGGAGATACATAGTTAACTGATTATTTGAGGATTCAGAAGACAATATACAGTAGAACCTCCTTTTTACACTTTTCAAGGGACTTCAGTAAAATAGTGTAAAATGCAGGAAAGCGTAAAATGCAGAAAGTAGTGTTTTAAACGGTAAAATGTGCTTACTGGATCAGCCTCGCATTTTCATAGTTTATTTGTGATATATGTACATAATAGGCATCTAAATACTTGCCAGGAAGTTTATTATACAATAAAGGTTATCCAAATTTTTACTATTTTAAGCACAGGGCAGAACTGGTAATTTTTTGGGAAGTAGAAATTTGAGATGTAATTTCATTCATTATAATTGAGGACGCCGCTGCCAGGCTATGTAACACACCTTCCAAATTACTGCCTTTTACTGGCATTAATTATTTACGTAGTAAAACTCCTAAAGTTCCATTCTTTTGTATTTTTCGATGTTTCACTCGACAATATTAGAGAATTTATTCATGTTCTGGAGTGCAAACATATGCATAAGTATTTTTGTGATGTTTGCATAGGATTGGCATCTCACACTATTACCGCTTTTTTGAGGTTGTGGGTATTATGATACCAAACTTTGACAGATAACGTTCTTTATGAATCAGAAATATTTATAACAAAAACAATGCAACTCTTTATTCTCACATCAACAAAGCAACTGGTTCCGATTGTTCGAGTACACGCCAGCCACTGTGGCAAAGAAGCTGGTGGAAAGAGGAACTACATCGTCACAAATCGGCGCGTCTTAAGTCAACTAGATACGTACTGCCAACAATGATTTCGAAATATACGTTTGATTAAATGCAAAGTGTCAAGAAACTTGACTGCGAATAATTTTTAAGTGCTATACTTTTAGGGGAAAGCCATGCTAGCATCAATTTATGTAGAATACGTCATTTTTTCTTCACGAACAGGCTTTCAAAAAGTGTAAAATGCAGGAAAAGTGTAAATATGATAATGCAAAAATGAGGGCGAATTAACACTGTGAACATAGGAAATTTGACGGGACCGAAAAAAAAATGGTGTAAATGGCAGGAAAATGTAAAAACCGGGAACGTAAAAACGAGGTTTTAATGTACTTAAAATTACGGCCAGTAACATAGAAGCTACTTTTCCTTTTTTCCTACATTCTGTCAAACCATTCATTCTTCGTAATCCACTGGCCACATTGGAAAGAACGCTTTTGCAAATGAATTAATGATGGTAATAATGGAAATCTAGTAATCAAGGATGTTTACCGCAATGCAGAAGAATAACAAATATAACAACAAGAGAACATGCCGATCTCTTACTTGAAACACTGCAATGATTTGTATCGCTAGTAAAACTATGCCTCGCTTATCAACTATGCTTGCTCTAGATCACGAGACGAGACTGGCGCCACAGTGCTAACATGACAGTATTGGTTCAGATGTCTTGACATTTTTCTCTGTTTTGGGAGTTAATTCGAACAGTCCCCACATTAAAAAGACAAAACTGTTAATTAAGTAGGGGATGACTTTCCTGTGGTTGAAAATTAAATTGAGGATGATAGTGTCATAATAATGCAATGAGTAATCTTATCTCCTCATGAATGTTGGAAAATAGCACGAATGCCGGAGCTGTGTGTACGATCAAAGTGCTTCTTAGGTAGCCCCCAGCATCCTCACTCCTACAAACAGCTTGCCTCAACTGGTTTCTGCCATGCCCCACTATGAATTCAGTCGGACAGCAGATTACAGCATTGAAAAATGCAGATGAATTGGTGACGTATTCAGTCATATTATGATGGAAAATAGACGAAAGCATTGATATAGGACAGTGTCATAAAAATAATGTTTTCATAAGCACATTTTGAATTAAGGCCTCTTGAAGCTGAAACAAAACAGAGGAAGTGGGTAGTTGTGCATATTCATGAGTTTTTCACCCTGCCGTACTGCTTGACCCAAAGAACAAAAAAATACAAATCTGTCATTTTCAAATTTCTTAGATTGCTTGCATAGACTTCCTTTAGTTTTGTTTGTGATGTAACTTGAAATTCTTGAAACAGATGGCTATGACATCTGTTATGAGGTGCCAGGAGACAGTTGACACATTGGGTTTTGTTTGACAGTAATCGGATAAATTAAGATAACAAGACGAATTGATAAGATACAGCTTTGTGACAACTCTGAAACTGATCTAAATGAGCTACCTTTTTAGAAAGTGACCATTATACAGTCAGACAATACTGTTGTAAAGCCTACCTCATTGATCTATACACAACTGAGGTAGATTGCTCGCAATGTGAAAGAGAGTAGTTAATGTATGAAATGACCTTCTTGAACACAATTTCAGTTAACTACTATAATGTGTATATTCTGAGATTAATTTTTCAGAATATTTAATCGAGGTGATAGAAAAAATTAACCGAAGACAGAATTACAAATAAGACTCAAACCTACATGATGCCAGAGTTGCTAAACAATACCTATGACGGAAAATTTTGCTTACATTGGTGGAGAGTTTTTGTAGCTGGCATCCTGCATATTATGATCCATACGTCCACTCAGGCTTGAGACACTGTGCTCTCCAAATTGCATATATGCCACGTGGCCACCTGTTTTAAAAGAGTAGAAAATTTCAATGAATACCCCACTGAGTGTTGTTATTAGTTTTGTGACTCGGTTTATGGTTGAATCCTAGATAGTCATGTTTACTTTACACCATTAAATAACCGGAAGACTAACAATTTGTTGCAGAGAAGAATTCCTAAATACTCAAACTTTGTCCAGTTTTTTTCTAGTTTCCCTCCTGATTAACTGAAATATCAGAAGGTCAATAAGGAAATTACAAGTGATGTGTTATTGATAGTATATCTTGCTACTTTAAATAGCATTCCATTTTAATCCAACACTAATTTTGAGCATATTTCTTGATGACGTGTGGAATGGATTCTGAATGTGTCTTACTGTTGCCTGCCTCATTGATTTCATAGTGTTACGTACTGTTAGTTGCAACTTGCCCTCTATAGCGCATTGATGAGTTTGAGTGCAAAGTTAATAATGCCTTTTAGGTGCCAGGTATCTCACGCAGATGGATTATCGTTTTATCACTATCGACTGAGGTTAACGGACAATGGTAATTTACTAACTTTTGAAATGTTCAATATAATTCGTGAATTTCTTTTATTTCTTATGTTACAGTCAAAATGTGTAAGTTCGGATAAGTCTATCGAACTTCTGTTAGACTCCGTCTGATGGCTTCGTCTTTTCAGAACGACAAATATCCTTTCCATCCAGCAGGCGCACTCTGCCTTCTCCATTTCCAGATGTGCGCACCTTCACTCGCTCGGTGTGCCGCATTTACCGAACGCGACCGTGGACGCCGCTGCCTCGTCACACCTTGTATTGACTTTAGATCGTTAGTGAAACAAATTCCCCTTAAAGTTGGTGGCAACTAAACACTGTTGGCATTGCTCATGATGCAAAAACAATTTATGTTTCAGTGTTTCTATGGTGACTGTCATAGCTATTAAAAAATTTTTGGAACTGTGGTTAAAGCTGTGGCAGTTTTTGTGAAGACAAAAGTTACTTTATAAGTCTTAGACTAATTTTAAAACCCTATTTATATACTTCCTCATTTAAATAATTATTTTACACTTTTTAGTTTGTATGTGTGAAATATTCCATTCAATTTCGAATGTTATCATGAGATTACAACAGAGAAATTTGATAAATTTGTTTTATTTTTATTTTACCTCAGCCCTCTTTACAAATGTCATGGAAAGTTCGCGAAGGTAAAACGTAGGGTGATATGAAGTCACACTAAGGCTTACCAGAAATAATTTTAATGGTGAAACGTTAACGACTGGAAGGTAAACAGGAGAAAATAGCAGTGGTATAAAAAGTGCCCTCCACCACACACTAGATATGAAATAGCATTAATGTGGCCATGTCATCCAGTTCTATGTCATATTCAAAGTTTAAAGTCCCTTGTTCAGAGGGAAGTTGGTTGAAATCAACTGCAAAATTTGTACCAACAGATGGAGACACAAACAAAGTAAGCTTTATAGCTCACGAGACCCAAAAGAAAGAAGGAAGGTTATGATTTAATGTCCCAATGACAATGTAGTCATTAGAGGTAGTAGAAGCTCAGATTGTTAACGATAAGGATGGTAAAATAGGTACCAAACAAACAATAGACAATAAAGCTACCTAATAAACACACATTACAACAATTAAAATAAAAATTTATTGGTGACTTATGGCATGGTTTAAAACAGTAATAAGAAAAGCAATTATACTGATCCTTGTTAAAAGATTGTAAGTAAACACATTGCCGTAACTAGTATTCATTGATTTAGAACAGATGCAGTAGAAGCTGCAGGGCTTTAATTTTAAAACTATTAAAAAAAAAAAATTAAATGGACTGAGTATCAAAGACCAAATTTGTAAATAAATCTGATTGAAATTATCATTATGAATGGAATAAAGAGAGAGGGGGGACGGGAGAGAGAGGGGGGGGGGGGTACAAAGTTGTGAATGTCCTCTGCCTGTCTCTCACATTTTGAAAGAAGGTTTTATGGATGAAACAAGGCAGAAATGACCGTTATACATTAGCTCTAAAATGCTTACCTTAATGGATATGAGAACTTGTTGATCTTCAGTACTGTGAAACATATCGAACAAACAAATGTAATGGTGATGAAAAAAATAAAAATTCATTAAAGATCAACGATGTAATAAAAATGAATGGTACTACCATAATAAAGCACAGGAGAGTTATAGGGAAAATGTGTGGTTAACAATAGTAATGTGAAGAACAGCACGAACAAACTATTTGTGGTTACGAACAATATTCGTACAAGTAAATATACCAATGGTAAAAATACGGCTGCCTCCTGCAAAATGAATAATGTGTAGCACATTTTTCTTTAGACGTGAGAGCTGGGACCAGCAGAGACCAGGTATGATCCATCTAGAGACATCAGGAAATTTAATGTATCAAAAGACAAGAGGTAGCTACTTGCAGATAAAGAGATCTCAGTGTTATAAGTAAGAACCTAATATAAGCCTGAAAAGATATGAATAGAGGAAGAAAATGAAATTAGTAGGTAAGTTTCTTAGAAATGATTTCTTTCAACAACATACGAATTACTATGAAAAGTGACATATAGAAAGAAAGTAAGTAGAATGAATGACAAAGCTATCACTGTCAGAACAGAACGAATAAAGTTCCGGATTGCTGCTTATGTTTTATTTAATAGTGCTACAGCTGTTTAGACAGTTTGTCATTCTCAAGCGCATCTACGACGTTTGGACATTAAATGTTGACATCTGGCGTAATTGTTGCATAAACTATATGGAAATATACACGTATTTCATTGTTATATACGGGTTTTAGCTGTCGGGTATTATGCAGCTTTTTACGTTAGAACGTTAAATTAAAGAAAACTTTTATATTTTTCTTAATTAACAACAGCTTTGCCAAAGATGTTTACATATATCTTTGGCAAAGCTGTTGTTAATTAGGAAAAATATAAAAGTTTATTTTAACGTAAACCCTTGTGATAGTCGGCATCTCTAATCCTGGTTGGAGACATTATGGTTAGGGATGGTATTTTATTTTACTTTGTTTTATTTTATACACAGCAAATTGCTAGAAGAAACTTGATAATAAATTCGGAATAAAATCTCTACACAATATGTCTTCCTGAAAAGTCAAGTCCAAATTATGGAAATGGTCATAGATATCTGCTTTTTCACCACCATACAAACTAAACGTCTTTCAAAAAGTTCAAATTGACTTTCATCGATAAGATTTCTTATGAAGGAAGTGAACTTAATGATAAATATAGTTCCTCATGCAAAATATCTGCTGTAGAAATAAGACACAAAGACACAAACCTTGCGCTGTGCCTGTGTTGCTTTAGGGCATGCACTGATTGGTATTCACATAATTTGCCACATACATTTACTGTAAGGGATGAAACGACAACACTAAACCATTATAGTACATTTATGCAGTGTTTTTGAAAACATACGAACTGATGACGATGGCAAATTACATGAATGGATTTCCTGAAAGGAAACGGAACGAGATTTAAACTACAAATGCCATTGCTAACCATCATAGAGTACTATTAGATTGGTTTAACAACAATGTCGATTTTTGCCTTTTTTGGTGCGCCTTGGTTGCACAGTGGTAGAGTGCCAGACTGCAAATCCAAAGGTCGCGGGTTCGATCCCCGCCAGGTCCTAGGATTTTTATCTGTCACTTTCCACTTCTTTCACCTCTGTCAGTATTGCTCATGTGAAAAATGCCGAGTAGCACCGTGGTTCGGAACTCACGTGAAGCTGTAGGTCCCCCTATAACTGGCTGGGTAAGTCAGTTCGAAGGTCAGAGGAAGGCAACGGCATACCACCTCCAAACAGGACCATGCCTAGTAAAGCACTGTGGTGTTCAAACCAATCTTCGGATTGTTGACTGCTTTACCTTTTTATGTATTGTGTATTAGTCTAATAAAATGGTGATCATTAAAAAATGGGTGGTTTGCTCCAATGATATTGTGTGTGAAATTCACATCACAACCTTTTTTGTGGATCTCCACTCATCAACACTAAAGCATCTTACATATTCGGGGCGATGAGCGGCAGCAGGTGCTTTGAACAGAGGGTGAGGCAGCTCAGTGCCGCCACCACTGCTGCCGCTGACTGCCGGCGAGTGGGCCGCTGAGAGATCTGGCAAGTCCTGCATCCAAAGACAGCGATGTTATTGGGCCAAAATGTTATTACCAATGTGTCAAAAAGTGTTATCGATATACTCCCCTTACACTCATGGCATCAGCATTCATGAGAAATGTGAAATAAAACTTTTGTTAACAGGGAGGGTTTCGATCCCCAACACTTGCACTTGGAAGTCACACACTTTACTGTAGACCATAGAGGTAGCTGAGCTACACGTCTCGTAACTGCCGCAATCTACAGTGTTGCCAGATTGTGCAGATGGCCGGACTTGGAGCATATCAGCGCGGTCATGTTTATTGTCCCATGTCGCAATCGGCGCAGACTTAGGCTGAGTGGCCTCCAGCCGCTGGCTATGTTTTTTGTCAAAGTGTGTTCCCTCCTGGCTGAACTCCCAGACGAAGAGATCATACTGTTGGTACCTGAGCTGTTACCTCCTCATGCAGACCAAAGAGATGATGACCACCCATCTGCGCTATCAATATTCCTGACAATGGCCATTGTGTCAGGTGGCTTTTGCTGTGGCTGGATGGTGACCATGGGGAGAGCCCCTGATTGGATTGGATGGTACCAGGGTGGAAGTTTTGCACATGAAATGTATGAAGCTGCAAAATGGTCATTCTATTGCCATCTTTGGAGGCAAGAGGCCCTCCCCCTCCCGAGTGACACCTTGGAAGTAAGGCCATGCTCGTTGACTTTCTCACTACCTGGTCTGCACCAGGACAGCTACAGATACATTCACCAGCACAAGCTGATGTTTTTGTCAAAAATATACAAGATAAATTTGGCAAAGGTGACTCAATGAGAATGTGGCTTGTGGTCCCTTGCCTATGAAAACTGTTCCTGCTGATCAATCTGCAGCTCTGTGCACCTGCGACCATCTTAGTGCCTTCCAGTGTCCATAACTGCTCGAGAGTCCTTAAATATGGTTCAGTGAGTTATTTTTAACCGTTACCTCCTCCAAACTGCTGCAGAACTCCAGGCCAATCTGGAACAGTCAGGGGTCTATTTTGTTTGCTGTTTTCAGAGAAGCCCTAACAATAATCATATTGATAGCAGCGCTTTTATCTTGGCATTTGAGGGGATACTTTCCCAGAGACTGCCAAGGTAATGATTTAGCGATGCAATGTGAAACCTTATATCCCACCTCCCATGAAGTTTTCAGTGTATGCCGTTGGGCCCATGCCTTTTCACTTTAAAACTGTCCCTCTATGCAGTGAATGTGGATGCCCACTCTGTGAGGGGAGCCCCTGTGTATATTAATTGTCAGCAATACCATTCTTTGCACTCACCAGACTGTCAAGTTTACAAGAAAGAGAAGAAAATACTGGAATATAAGTTTCTAGATTCCTTAACTTTCCCCGAGGCCTGTCAAAAATTTGTATTTTTGAATCCTGCAGTTACGATATCAACTTTTGCCTCTGTTGCATCTTGTCCCTCCCCCTCCCCCTCCTCCTCGTCCCAGTCCAATGCCCCTATTCCCTCTCTCTCTCTCTCTCTCTCTCTCTCTCTCTCTCTCTCTCTCTCTCTCTCTCTCTCTCTCTCTCTCTCTCCTGTAGCACCATTGCCCCTCCCTCTACTATGTCCCTTTTCTCCTTCCCAGCTAGAGAAGTGCTCCCCTTGCATTTGTCAGTGAAGGTGCCCCTCTCAGGCCCCTCCTCCCTATGTCCCCCATTCTGAGGTCTTCTGTCTTAAGTTGGCCACTTGACACTCAATCTGTGAGTAGCAAGGTCACCCACTCTTTAACAGTCCCAGACCACACTGATGCCAGTTCTCTCTCTGGGACCTGCCCTTCCCAACCTGTGAGAGAGAGGAGAGGAGGAGGAGGAGGAGGAGGAGGTCCCAACTTTGTCCTCAGAACCAACACATCCCACTGAGCTTGTCAGATCCACTGTTCATGGATGTCATCTATTCTTCATCAGTGATGAACACTTCTCCAGCGGCGTGACAGGTTTCAACTCGTTTGCCCATCTTGATCCTTACGCTGTACTCATCCAGTGGAATTGTCATGCCTATTACCATCAGCTCCTGGAGTTAATACATTGTGGATGGTGCCAGAGCCAGACTCATTCAGCAGCAGTTATAGTTTGCATCACGTAGGAAGCCACCCCAGTTTTCAGCAATTCTATGCAGCCTTCTCCATTACTCCAGCCAATAATATTCATTCTCTAGGCGCATGGCTGGCCATGAGTTATGCACTTTTCAAATGTCTTAAAACAGGTTATTTCTGTTTATTCCTCAGCTTGTGCCGTTTTGCAGTAATCACATTTCATTGATGCACATTCAGTTACCCTCTGTGGGTTCTATGTTTTCTGTCACAACTGGCTTGGCCCCCTACAGGAAAATAGAGTTTGCATTTAAGTTCATATGGATATTGTTAGTACATTGATTGCTCTCTGTACTAAATTGTGGGAGTTGCTGTCCAGGTTCACTTGGATACAGATTCCTCTCTGTACTAAATTGTTAGCAGTTGCTGTCCAGATTCACTTGGACACTCCGTTATCAATTTGTAATCTCTTCCTCCCCCCTCACCTCCACTCCTGGCCACCTACATCTGCTCTCCTAACTGCTCTTCTTCAGCAACTCCCCTCTCCCTTCCTCATTCTTGTGGACTTCATTGCTAATTATTATTTCTGGGGCAGTGCTCATTTATCTAGCTGGGGTTCCTCCTCCTCCTCTCTTCACTACACTTCTTTGGTCACTTCATGATGACCTCTGTGATAGTGACCCCTTCCCATTAATTGTTGCACTTATCTCCCACCTGACAAGGGACAGGTAGGTCTTATCCTTATTGCTAATTGGCCTCTGTATACATCCCAGGTTGTTTCCACGCCCTTTCCATCACACTGTACTGATGATATCATCCATAATATGTCTGATGAGATTACTCAAGCCATTAGCATCGCTGTCTCCAGTCGACTAGCCCTTTTAGCCACCATAAAGTTCTGTGGTGGAACACAACTATTGTCATGAGTGTCGTGAAAAGTTACATCTTATGCACACCCGTCCCTTGCTGGCCTTATCAATTTAAATGCCTTCATGCTAAAGCTCATTACATAAATGAAAAGTGCAAGTGGGTGTGTAGGGGGAATGTTTTGGCCCTTCTGTTCCCATCTCACGAGTGTGGGCTATGCTCTGCTCCGTTCAAGGTTGCCAGTGGTGGTCTTCAATCCATGGCTTTGCCATACTGAGTGGTGTCTGTACAGGCTCATCTGTTATTGATAAGCATCTTGTGACTCACTTTACGAAGGCATCGGTGACAACATTCCATCCAGCACCCTTTCTTCTCAAGAAACAACAGGCTGAAGTTTCCAACTTATGTTTTACCTCTCACAAGGAGGAACCTTCCAACAAACCTTTCACTGAATGGGAAGTACTTGTGGCTGTTCCCTCATCCCATGATTCAGCACCCTGGCCCTGATGCCATCTATAAGCAATTGCTCCAACACCTCAGTTCCCCACGATGATACTATCACGAATTCAACCGACGCTATTCAGCTACAAAGGGGTGGAGAGACAGTATCGTGGTTCCTGTCCTTAAGTCTGGCAAGGATCAATTATCAATGGACAGTTCCCAGCCGATTAGCCTGACAAACATACCCTGTAAATTGTTTAAAAAGATGGTTGCCCGTATTTGATGCTGGGTTGTTGAATCACGGGGACTTGTCACCTCACGTGTGGGTACAGGGAGAGACGATCTACAATAGACCATCTACTTTGACTTGAAATAGCAATCGGACAGGACTTCTCTAAATGTCATCATCTTGTTGCAGTCTTCTTTGAAATATGTAAGGCATAAGACACAAATCGGCAGCATATTTCACTCAGTAGTCTCAATTGAACATCAGCTCCAAGTTGCCATTTGGTGTGCTTCCACATGGATTCTTTCCCATGGTTTCCAGTTGTCTTCTTCAAAAACCCTGATCCAGAACTCTTCTTGGGTACTCAGTGCCTGGAACTTGTGGCACAGAACCCTCTCTTGGTTCTTCGTTTTGAAGAAAACTTACTTGGCAGCCTCATGCTCACCACCTGAAAACTAGCTGCATGCGAAAGCTTAATGCCCTCCGTTTCCTTTCCCTCTCATATTGGAGTGCAAATCATGCAATTCTCCATCATATCTATCAGAATCCAATTTTGTCCCATCTAGATAATGGGTGTGAGGATTATGGGTTGGCAGCTTGTTCTGCTCTGAAACTGTTACACCCAGTTCACCGTTGTGATGTCCGCTTGGCTGCAGGTACCTTCCACACCATCTCTGTTGACAGTGTCATTGCTAAAGCAGGAATCTTCCCTCTTCAGATCAGGTGGCTTCAGCTTTTGGTGTCCTATGCCATTGCCAATTGACAATATTCTGCTAATCTCACACATCATGTTGTTTTTGCATGCAGTGGGTGTTATCTCATGCTGACCCATCCTGGAGTGGGATGACTTGTCGCCTCCCTTTCCAGGGTGCTTCCATTTTCCTTTCCTTGACTGTACTCACTGTCATATGCTCCACACAACTCCTTGAATGATGCTCGAGCCATGAATTTGGAGGGATCTCTTCCAAGGTCCAAAAGCTTCAGGTGACCTCATAATCTTCCAGCATATGTTGCACCCAGTACTTGTAGAGTTTCAGGGTGCCACCCATCTTCTACACTGATGCCTAAACAACTGTCTTAGGCGATATGCTTTTACATTTGCCACTGGTATGGAATGCCATTGTCTGTCAGGAACACCTAGTGTGGTTATAGCAGAACTGATGGCAATCATCAGAGCCTTTCATTTTATTAAACAGGCCACCCTGGATGATATATTAATCTGTACTGACTCAACGAACAGCCTGTATGCTGTTGAATCGTGCTCTCTTCCTATCCTTTGGTTACTTTTATCCACAATATCTTTGTTGACTTACATCATGCTGCCTACTCCATTGCCTTTCTCTGGGTCCCAGTCATGTGAGTATCCTAGGTATGGAACATGCTGGCCATTTAGCTGGAGCAGCAGTTACTCACTACCCATTTCCCTTGACAATCTCGGCAGTGGATTTGTAGATGCTGATAAGATCTCTGCTTGTGGAAAACTGTAACAGCAACTGGCAGGCACTCCTCCATCTAATAAACTCGACTCCATCTAAGAGACCATTGTAGCTTGGAGTTCTTCCTTGTGCCCTTCTCAGAGGGAATCCACTGTCCTTTGTCGTCTCTGCATCAGACGTTCCAGGCTGACCCATAGTTTTGTGTATTGAGCCTCCCCTACATTGTGGTTGTGGAGCCCTACATTTGGTGGCTCATATCATAGTAGAATGTTTGCTCCTCTTGTCACTCGTTGCCAAGTGTGGACCTTCGCACTCATTGCCTCTAGTTTTAGTGGATGATCACAGATGGTTGAACGTGGATGCTCAGGCAGGATGGGGATTTTGTGGCTCTTTCCACTGCTCATCGGGTTTGGGGCACCTCCACCCCTCCCAGCCACCCATTTGCACTTTTTACCCTGTTTTAACAGTGTTTCCCCTTTCCTCCATGTTTATGCTCCTGCTCTAGGAACATAATCTGTTGACCAATACATGTTAATAGGGTTGGATATGTACATTGCTGGCAGTGCTGTGGGTATGTGCGTGTCAGGATTCATTATTTTATGTTGCTTTTGGCTTTTGGTGTTACTGACTTTAATTTCCTTTTAGTTTTCCACCCATTTTTTACTAGTAGTATATTCTTACCTGCACCACATTTTTAAAAAACTGCACTGTCTTCTTCTGAATGCATTATTCTGAGCTGAAGGGTCTGATGACCTAGTTGTTTGGTCACTTACACTCACTAATCAACTAGCTTCCTCACCCAATTTCTTGGTGTTGCTTGCACTACTGTACTCATATTTATCAATCTCTGGTTTCATCTTAATAGAATTATGTTTGCGAGGCTGGCATTGCAAGATTTGTGAATTGCTGTAATTGTTGGATTTGAAATTATTGGACGCAGTGCATCATTTTGTGTATAAGACTAACTGCTGCTGTCTTACAGATTCATAGATTGTATCCACATTGAAGTGTTGATCTTCAGTCTTTTTAGTTTGGTTGATATCAACATTCTCATTTACACAATTACTTTCTGAAAGTGCCTGTTGCTTGTCTTCAGTTGGACTTTCCATTTCAGGGTTGTGATTCCAATGGAAAATGGGGAACTATCAGGTAAACATATTTTATGTGGAAAAATCTGGGAAATATCGGGGAATTTTAGGAATTAAATATAAGCTCCGAGAAATGTATAACCTATATGTAGTTATTGCTGTGTGCAATTATGACCTGCATTGCAGTTTAGTTTGAAGTGTAACAAGTGTATTGTCAAATATAAGTGTTTCTAAAAATGGTTATCCAACATAAGTGGGTAGTTTGTGCGAAGGTTGTTGGGAATGTTCTTGCCAACACATTGTAATTGTTGACAGGTGATAAGTGGTGAAGCAATGGTAGCCTCAACTGTGTTCTTCGGTGCTAGCAAATCAAAATTATGTCAGTTTGGTGCATTAATGAAAGGTTACAGGGTTCAAGGTCATGATTAGAGCTCAGATAGACATAGAATTCTTAGGCCCTCTGCATTCTTGCCCATTCCTTGATTAGAACCCAGATCACATACTATTCCAGATTTATTTTAGGTACCAAAAGTTTGGTGCCTCAATGTCCTTCCTATCTCTGCTCTTTGAAATTCTTCAGGAGTTCAGTTACTTTAAACCAAGGCTAGGATAGGAGTACTTTCAAGTCTTCCAGCATTCAAAACATCAATATTGCCAAGAATGTGTAATGGCTCTATAGCATAGCTGATACCCATTAACAGAGCCTAATGTGTAATAAAACATACGTTCTATGAGCTTGTTTTAATATGTAGTGACTTCATGTGTAGTCTCGTTCAACTATGTTGCCCTGTGAAGTCTGCTGTTCTTACTTTAGTCTTTAGTCTTCTATAGATATATTTTTGGATAATTCAGGGAGTGAACTGGCATATTGTTTGACGAATCTACATGCAGATAAGGCCACTACTCACTCGTAAAAGTATTATCATCTGGTGGGATTTAGGCTCCTCAATTCTGCACAAAATGAAGAAGAAGAAGAAGAAGAAGAAGAAGAAGAAGAAAACTATAATTGCATTGCATGTATTCTTTCATACTCCTAGTAGGAGTCCATCCTCTGCATAAGTTATATCAGATTAACCCATAATTGTATCTTAAGTAATGAGTCACTCCCACTTTGTACTTTACAGTTCTTTTCTTTTGCCACACCATGCATGCTCATCCAGGTTCTTGGTCTATAATGTTTAAAGACAATATATAGCTAGTTGAACTGGTTCTTAGTGTCATCTAAGAGAGTGGTCTTTATTCTTTAGTATAACTTTTAAACTCATTTCAGTTCATGGGTAGGGCAGTTAAGGATTGGGCATTGTACACTTACTGGCCAAGGGAGCTTTCTGACTTTCCTCTCTTGATAATCTTTCTTTTACTGTGTTTTTAATTACTTTTAGATGTAGTTTTCCTTCTTATGCTTACTCTTATCTACATTTTAGGATACAGTTTTTCCCTACAGCACTCCAATGAAAGCAAGACATTAAGAATTCAATGTCCTTGAATACTAGCTGATGCACAAGTTTTTCATTTTCCTGTGATAAAGTGGGTTCTGTTCACATCTTCAACACTTTGACTGTATTGGATTGCCATTTGGAATTTAGCTGGTAAGATGCTAACCAGAGCATGCTAGGTGGGAGGGGTGGTATGGAGAAGGATTTGCAACTTTATCAAAGTTCTTGTGTTCGCAGTGAATATTTGTTGTGAATGCTCATGAACAGTTGCTCTCATCATACCTTTACCTAATATCCAACAATGGAAAGTTCAGTTTGTACGTTCCACATATGTTCCTGAACTACTGGGCCGATTCAATCCAAACTTGGTAGACATTTTGCTTACTATCGGGCAACAATCGCTGTCAGGGTTAAAACCACCTGTGACACATATGTCAGAAGATATGACATCATAAACAATGACAGTTGTTAAATTGTGAAAAATGGTCACATCGTGCAATAATATTGTGCATCTCAACACTCAACCACTATAATGCATGATGGGAGACTACTGCCACATATGAACAGTATACATTTGCGATGTGTAGATTCGGCTGCAGAGTGAAATATAGGCACAAACAGCTCAATTTTTATATATGTATGAGAGATGACAGCCAACCAACTGTCAATTAGGTCCATTAGAATGAATGGCCACTATGAAACTTTGGCCACAAACAAGGTAGACCACCATGTGGTGTAGCATGCAGTGGAGACCTCCACCAGCTTTTCTGAACTCCACAAATGGGAGTAATCCCTACAGTACATTCTCCAATCAAAAAATTATCCAGGCCTCAACTTACTGTAACTTCTTTTCCCAACACCCAACAGTTTGTGCTGCCCCCCTCCCCCCAAATCTTAAACCCTTAAATTTCTTATATATTCCACATACAGCAAAACCCTGCTTTTACATTTTCGGTTTTACATTTTCCCGCCATTTACACCATTTTTTGTCGATCCTGTCAAATTTCCTATGTTCACAATGTTAATTCATCCCATTTTTGCATTAACATATTTACAATTTTCTGCATTTTACATTTTTGAAACCACGTTCATGAAGGAAAAAAGACATAATTGACATTAATTTCATGTATAGTGCTTATAAATGTTACGCAGTCAAGTTTCTTGACAATTTTCGTTTATTGAAAGGTATATTTCATGTTTCGTTGTTGGCAGTACATACCTAGTTCTCAAGAAGCTCTCATCAGCCACTGCGCTGTGTCAATTTAGCTTTCTTTATGCAACTGGTAGGTTTTCATGACTTATGTGATGCGTTTCGAGAATTTATTGTTATTCTGAAATACAAGTACTTATCTAAGTATTTTTTGTGAAGTTTTATAAATGGTGAGACTGTTGGTTTCCTTATGTATGTTTTTCTGCGTATTGAAGAGGCGTGGTATATTATAACCTCAAAAATGTCCTACAGTGAGAGATGCTGACCCTGTGCAGATGTCACAAAAATACTTATGCATATATTTGCACTCAAAAATGTGAATAAATTCTCGAATATCGTTGGTCAAAACATCGAAAAAATACATGAAGTACGGAACTTGTGCAGTTTCACTATGTAAATAATGAATGCCAGATGAATACTCGATGACAAATTATGTCAGAAATTTCTACTTCCTATAAAGTTACCAGTTCCACCTGGCACTTAAAATAGCACAAAATAAATAAACTTCCTTGCCAGTATTTTGATGCCTATTATGCACATATATCACAAATTGTTTATGAAAATGCAAGAGTTATCCAGTAAGCATATTTCATAATTGAAACACTATTTCCCACATTTTACACCATTTTCATTGATTCCCTTGAAAAGTGTAAAAACGGGATTCTACTGTATGTGGGTGTGGGTGGTTGGATAAGTGGGTGTGGGTGGGTATGTTTGTGTTCACATCTCTTGCTCCCTACTCCTTCCCACTCCATTCTTAAGCAGCATCTTTTCCACCTCTCTGACGTACATGCTCTATGAGGCTGTGTTGTATCCATCCCCACCATTGTTTTACAACCTTTTCTTGCCTCCACCTCTCATCAGTTCAGAGTACTACTCACTGTACAGCAGCCAGAGTTTATAGTTGTATGTCTGTGAAATGTGTCTGTGTGTCTGTCTGTCTGTCTGTGTGTGTGTGTGTGTGTGTGTGTGTGTGTGAGAGAGAGAGAGAGAGAGAGAGAGAGAGAGAGAGAGAGAGAGAGAGAGAGAGAGAGAGAGAGAGAGCGAGCTAAGTTGCACATGTCTGAATGTCTTTCATGTGACCATCGTACTTCTTTGAATGTCCTTGCAGTGAGTTGCAAAGTATATTTATTAAATTGTTGGATTTCAAATTGGACTTTCCATTGTTAGAAAATGAAATATCCGTATGTACTGGGTCACATATTAGCAAATTGCATTATTCTCTAGTTTTACATGACATGTTGTGCTATATTAACTGGTTCTGATGAACTGTCTTATTTTTTGTGCATATGGTTTGTTTCATTACCTCATTTTAACAGTAATATTTTGAATATTCAGCATGATTAAATGATTGTTTATGCATGTTCTTGGTGTATGTATGAATGTTTTATATTTTTCAGGTGTTCTTGTTGAAGTTGATTATTGAAATTTTTTGTGGTTTGCAGTAAGATTCCTCCCTACCTCCTTAATTGCCAGCATTAGGTGTTTAGTACTTATGTGTTACACATTGCCTTAGGTATATTTCTCCAGAGTGAATAAAAATAAAACAATCATCAAAAACCAAAGTATGACAGAAAAAACATGCCAAATTGTAAAAAAATATGAAATAAGGAAACTTCTGTAAACAGGTGATATACTTCAGAAATTTATTTACTGTTAAAGATCATTGTTTTTTCAACAAAAGATTTTTTTTTTCAAAAAGAAATCCTTTAAATTAATTGAAATTCTTAATAAATTTGTTTGTGTGACATTATTACTTTTTAAGAAATTGAGAAATGAATGGAGAAGAATTAAATTGGCAATTGCAAGCATCGAAAGTGTGGATTTTAAAAATTCACGTTAATGATGAAAAGTTAAATTGTATGGCCAGATCCCTATATCAAACTGCCAAAATAATTTGAAATTGACTCTATTGCCAGCATCAGATGTACTGATGAACTGAATGCCTAGGCACTACTGTTATCTCCTCCCTCTCTGTGGCACTCCGTTGGGTGTCTGTACCCAGGGATGCATGTGGTTGGTGTCTTTATTGTTGTTCTGTTAACTCCTGATGTCAGTTTGTTGTTGGCTAATCCTTTTCTCTTCCTTATCATGCTAAGTGTAAGTTTCTGCACCTCTGAGTGTGTAACCACTTTCATAATTTGCAGTGTCCTTACTCATGTCTGCATGATTAAAGAATCCTTTGAAATTAGTGAGAGAACTACAGACCATTACAGAAAAGATCGTAGTCATAAGTTTTTAGAAATACAAACCTTGAACAATAATAAACATGAAAATATTTATTTTCATGAAGCTGAGGGACTAAGAAATCATAGTCATCATAAAGTCATAAATATAAAACCCAGATATGCATGGATATGATGGGATAGATGGACACACATGCATGTGCACCACAAGTAGTAATGATGTTTGTTAGAAGTATTTTTCATGTGTCTTCTATGTGTAGATAAAACTTTTTCCCTTCCATCAAGAGTCTAATCTGTTTCATATTGAAGTTAGTTCTTGATTGACCAAATATACTGATAAAATTAATACATATTTAAAATAATAGAAAATGAATTGAAAATTGATTTTGCGATTAATCATTAGTTGAAAAAGTCACTGAGCCATAAAATTGCTACATATGACAATTATAGAGTCATTCCATTGGTGTACTTAAGTCATTATTGCTTTGAGTATATAACAAGTACATAAATCTTACTTATCTGTAGTAATTTCGACGTTCCTGGATTCATAGCTTTTTATCGGCCAATATTTGTACACTGAATTTAAATAAACTTCAGACACTGCTTGAAGTTTTTTATATTATTATATTTCACTAAAGTTTGGACAACTTGTACATCTCATCTGATTCTGTGAACAAATAGTAGAAGACTGATCATCCATTACTCTTTTGTTTGTTCAATCAGAGTTATTTAATGCTAGCTGGGTAATTAATCACCAATTGATATTTTCTTTATCATGCTCTGTATCAAATGAAATGTATTGAATTTCTGAGTAACATAAACAAATATCATGTCTTGAAGTTGAGAGGAAAAATTAATCCCCCTACTCTCCTTCGTATTCCTTGCCTCCTACCATATGTATCGTCACACATACCAACTTTTTTTTACCATGTAAGTTTTAATGTACTTCAGAAGAACTACTGTATATTTCCTCAGATAAGATGAGGTACAAATTTTCATCACTGGTCTATAAGACAACCCCCCAAGTTACGAAATTTCCCGAATGCAAGCTGCAGTTTTTCCAGTTTTCAGGATCTAAAAATACACCTTCAACTTAGATTTGGAGGCAGAGCTTTAGGAAGTTCCAAAAAATGCATTTAGAAGCTGCCAAAATTAGTTTTCATGATTATTACATATGGATTTCAGCCTTTGTTGCAGTGTTTGTAGTCTGCTTTTGAACTTCCGTGCGTGTATCTGATTGTGAAGAAGCATGTCTTTTTTTACACTGCAAAGGTTTTTTTTTTTTTAAGTAATATCTTTCGCCGAGACATTTAATCATATCACTGCACGTACTATGCGGGTGAAAATGCATGAAATTTCCCGAGAAGAAAAGATAAAGGATTTCGAAAGAAGCCGCAATTGTTGAGTATAGCCCCAGAATATTTTAACTTTTTCACTGCTCCGTACGTAAATATACTCTGATTGTTTCAGTGTGACTCTGGATATATTGAGAAATTATTTTTGACAAGCAACATTGTAAAAAATAAGTAGCATTGTAAATAATTAATTCTATTCCTGCTTTATGGTATATAAGTTATCATATGTCCACTCAGTAAATTAATAAAGCTCGAAAAGTGAATTTTTTTTTAAAGTTGCCAAAACTTTTTTTTTTTTTTTTTTCGTAAATCTTTCCTCCATGATGTGTATTTCATCAGGGTAATATCGCAGATGTGCTGCTTAACCTAACCACCTTGTACATAGCGCGGCTTTGACCCCCATATCCAATATATCGAATCGACAAGTTTCGAAATGATATGTATGGAATAAGCGAATGTATCTGAACCAGAAATTTGAGCGCTACGCATCCTCACATACTAAAAATAAATTTCTTGTTTGTCCTATACCTAACCCAACTTTCAGTTAAAAAAAAAAAAAAAAAAAAAAAAAAAAAAAAAAAAAAAAAAAAAAAAAAAAAAGTTATCTGTACCGTAGCCTTAAGAAGGTTAGGTATAGGTTAACCAAGAAGTTTTTAGTATGTGAGGGCTCGTAGTGTCTGAATCTACGGTTCAAAAACACATACATTTGATATATCATTTCAGGCCAAACTACTTAGAGCGTAAGTTTTCTTGTAAATTACCCAGCAAGCTGTACTCTTAGGTTCCTGCCTAACCACATCCTTTAAAATCGCAACATAATCGTAAAAATCATAACATTTGCCTGTTTGATATATATATATATATATATATAAAATTTGTTTGGAGGTCAATGCCTTGATCTGCACTATGCAACACATATATGAAATTGCCATGTTGAGACTAAATTTCTCTCTCTCTCTCTCTCTCTCTCTCAGTATAAGACCACTTCACATTTTGGGGGCATTTTTTTATGTTTCAGCCATCGTCTTATCTGCGGAAATATACGGTACATATGTGACATGAAAATGAGGTTACAGAAGCAGCTTATAGCATCCTGTAGAACCCTGTGAATATAAATATATATTTCTTTGCACATTATTCCTATTAATTAAACAGAATTAACTTTTTGTCTCTATTAGTTTAAAAAATTGTATTTGTTATTACCATGAAAGAAATGTTATGCAACTCAAGTTGTGAATTTAAATCTAACAGTGGAAAGTCCAGGTTGGAATTCAATAATGTAATAGGTATAGGTTGCAACACACCGTAAATACAATTGTTGAACAACTGCAAAACGGGTGCGCGCACGCACCTACACACACACACACACACACACACACACACACACACACACAGGGGCGGGCGCGCCCGCACATGGCATGTTTCATTAAGTGTAACTGCAATACTCACCTTAAGCTTAACATTTTTAAAATTGCTGAGATTTTCAAACTGTTTTACAATATTTGTTTTCCGCATATATTTTTCCTTGAACAGTCATCATTGCGCACGCACTTCATCAGATCAGAGTAAACACTCATTTTATATACAATTACTAACACATCCATAATCTCCAGCCAATGTGTTCAGAGTAATGCTTATATTGTCTAAGTGAAAGCGTAATTTTGTGTGTGTGAGAGAGAGAGAGAGAGAGAGAGAGAGAGAGAGAGAGAGAGAGAGAGAGAGAGAGAGAGAGAGAGGGGGGGGGGGGGGTGTTTGCAAACCTGTCTGCAAATTGACAATTGTATTCACAGTGAGCTGCAGCCTACCCTGATAATGTCGTTCAGTTTTGAGTTTCTTGTTAATGGGGAATCAGTGAAAACTGTGTATTGAATGTGTATTTTTAGCAGAAGTGTGGCAGGGATCCATTATGTGGCTTGAAACCTGTATAAATTTCCCCTTCAATTCACATTGGTTTTCAAAATGTAAACTTTCATTGAAGTTATCAACTGCTAAATATTTTATTTGCTGAAGACTCAATTCAAAATTCTGGCATTGTTCAAATGCTAAGTTTACCTGTTGCACTGGATAAAAGATTCATATTTCAGCATTGCCCAAGTTTTGAGGGAATTTAAAAATGTACAAATTTTTCTTTAACTAACATGTATGCATGACAAGGGGAAAACTGTACTATAGCCTTAATAAGCATGGCTTTCTTATTTTGTGCATGCTAACTCATAATAAAACAGGAAAGTATCGACTCTGGTAGTACTGGTGATGGTGATGATGTTGGTGATGGTGATGGTGAAGTTCGTGGTGATGGTGACGAAGACTTGGATGAACAAATGTTGGATCAACAGATTCATCTTCTAAATGAAGAGATTCATCAGTTGTTAGGTGATGATGGTAGTGATGAGGTACGAACATAAATTAAAACATTTTGGGTGCTCTGATGTATATAAACAATATTGCCTACAGTTGTATATAACCAAATTGCCTACAGTTCACAGTTTACTTGCCTGTAAATGCCTGTTTGGGAATAAGTTCATAATACTGCATGAAACCATCTCCTGTACTTGACATTTCACCAGGTTTGGGATACTGTGATTAGAGTAATGGCAATAAACTTACTGTGTAGTGTATTTGAATATTAAGAACAAAATGTTCTTTCAGATTACTTCAGGGGTTTACTTAAACTTGAATCTTTTAATATGTGCACCTCTTTGCATAGTTCTAGCTAGAGTAAAGAAGTAACAGCAATTCCTGTGAACAGTTAAGAAATAGGATAATATATCACTTACTTATTATCTTAGATCTTAATTTAGAATAGAGCTCACAGTAGTGGTGTTATAGTATGGCTGGCAAACATAGTAATTAGTGGTTAATAAATAACAGATGAAAATTGACTACTTTCAAAACTCTTCTGGAAGTACAAGAAATAGAAATGTGGAAAAATCGTTCTATTATCTTTTTCCATACAGACCAATGAAAAATTCATTAAGTCAGGGTCTCACACATGGCATGTTTCATTAAGTGTAACTGCAATACTGATCTTAACCTTAACTTTTTTTAAATTGCTGAGATTTTCAAACAGTTTTACAATATTTGTTTTCTTCGTATATTTTTTCTTGTACATTCATCATTGCAAATGATTAAATTCACAACCCTAATGCTCAATCAGGATTAACATGGATAGGTTAATGTTGCACAGTGTTGTGTTACATGACTGAAAAATAGTGGAAGATGTCAGATGTAATGTATTAATGTTTCTCACAGTGCTAGTTCATTGCTGTTGTATGAAGCTATGAGTGAAATCCTGATTCAGTACTTATTAAGACAAATTTTAGCAAATGGTTGTTTTCAAATAGCTGTTTCCATATATCCAGTTGTTTTGCCTTTCATATTAAGATGAAGTCAATAACTGTTGGTATTGAAAACCAAATGCTACAATATTATTTTTTTCTTTGCTGTAGAACAATGAACCCATTCCTGAAACTCCTAGTCCAGCACCATCGCCCAGGGAATCGCAAACGGTAAGAACTCAACATGTGATTTGTTTCATTTATTTGCTCACCACATTAATAACTGAATAAAGTGCACAAAATGTACAGAATTTGTTTTTTTATGATAGAATAGGCAGTGAATCTAACATTACTTACAAGGGAATGGTTCAATGACATGTCGAAACCTGCACAGAAAGAAGACAACGAAATAAATGTACTGCCAAAATTTTAGCTGCTAAGAGGCACTAAGTTTTTTTTTAGTATTAAAGTTACCCTTTTTGCTGCACGAACAGCAGCTTATAACAGCGGTTTGTACAGCCCTGCCCATCTAGCGCATGAGTCAGCGAATAACTCACGCAGCGCCACATAGCAGAATTATCCAGTTTGCACAGACACCAATTATAAGCACCTAAAGCCTCATTTACAAAGGAGTGAATGGAGGCAGACAAAGACTTCCATCAGTGAGGACTCGTAATTTGTTGAAATGAAATATAACTTGCAGTACTACACTTTATAAGAATTCCTGTTGACCATTCCATAAAATAATTTTTGAATGTTGTACATTTAACTATCAGTGAAACAGTTCTTTGTTTATTTCATTAAGTTGTAAAAAAAATTCAAAGTGTCTAATGAATGACAAAAACATTTTTGCTCCACCTGGCACACCAGAGAAAGGAAAAATTGCTGCATTCTGGCACTTCGCAGTAGCCACTAGTTTTATTTAGTCAGAATGGAGTCAGTAATGGACCTAGGCGTTGTTGTGAATATTGCACTGCATACCAGGCACACGTGAACAAATTGATAGAAAGTCTGGTGAAGAAAACTTGTAGTGCACCAATAATGGGGCTTAAGTAAATTGTTCCGCTGATAAACCTGAAATGAGAGAGAGATATCGGAAATTGTTCGATGATTTCCTGAAAAATGCTTTCCATTGTCGAAAAGGTTCTTTATCAAGAGGTTAAATCACACTAGTAGTTACAGGCAGGATTTGCATTACATCTACATTTTATTTATTTATTTTTCTTTTTTCCATACTCCACAAAAACAGATGCATCATTATGCCCAGACCGTGAATCCAACAAAAGCAATGAATTAGTTTCTGCAACTGGTAGGAATACATCTTGAACGAAATGTTGAAATTTATTTCTTCTCATTTTTCCAGATTTTGATATCTCAGGTACAAGATTTTTGTGATTAAACAGTTGATTTTATTTATTTTTTATTGTTTTTGGTCCTAATTTGCCTTGAGGTTCTTACAGTCAGATATAGAGCTGCGGAAACAGTAAACCACTCATACTTATCACTGCCATTATCGTATATGAGTATCTCATTGCATTCATTGATTGGGCAATCGACACCATCTGTTTTTCACCCAGAAATGATAAAGTGCAGCGTGCATGTAGTTCTAAATCTTTAATAATGTTCTTCTTTCAGATGCTTTCGAGTTTCCGTTTGGCACATATTTATTACTTTCTTCCATTTATAAAGTTCACGGTCAAATTTGACGAAACAAAAACATCTTTGTACACTGCTTAACTTAAAGTGCTTTGTCCCTCATTCGTTTCACCAATATTTAACTGCCTTTATTTGTCACTGAAAGCTGTTGCAGCACTTTTTCCTTTTTTAGGCCTGGAAGGTATTCTTCTTCAGAACTGTTACTGGCACGACTGACATCGTCTGAAACACAATTTGTGTAATTGTCACAGCTATTTCCTATTTCTTCTAAAATTTTCCACAATTTCAAATGGAATGTCAGTATCATTTGAACGATTGTCAAATCAGTCAGGGGAAGTACTTGATTTTGGCTGGAAACCATGTTCTTCATATTTAATCCCCCTCAGGGGCTCAGCATTAATTTGCTGAGTACAGGCTTGGTGAAACCAGGGTCTCGAGCTTTGGACTGTGTTGCACCAACAGTCCGCTACGCCACAAGCTCTGTGCGTGCTTCAATGACCATTGTTTGGTGGAATGTTGTACGTTTCAGAGCCCAGGGATCTTGGCTTAATTGCAATTGGTACAAACCTCTATTTAACAAAAAAAAAAAAAAAAAAAAAAACAACAACAACACTCAATCTCAAGGTGTGCTACATGCTGAGAGGAGATGCATGGCTGTTGAGGTTGAACAGTCATTAGCGAGCACCTTAGTTCTATTAGGCTTTCCCAGGCAAGCAGAGCTCTGCCTGGGTGGACCTTTAGATCCCTAGCTTCTCGTGGGAAGACCATGAAACAAATATGAAATGGCGGACGTGTAACCGATGTCTCTAAGAGGGGAAGGGGTGACTATAATGCTGAACAGTATGACCCCCAGTCATTCCCATCCGTGACCATGCCATGGGAGGAACTTAGGGCCTGTCAGCGAGGTGGGGCTTACACTCAGTACTTAGTGTGTAGTCGAACTGATGGGGAATCTTTTATGACAACGAAGCCTTTGTTTTTTTGTAGAGAACCTGGAAGACAAGTTCGGGGAGGTGGAGGGCATGTCCAAAATGCTATCTGGGGCAGTCCTTATAACAATGTCATCCCCAGCCCAGTCACAGGCCTTGCTTACCTGTTACAAGCTGGGTGATGTTACCATTTCCATTACGCCTCATAAGAGCTTAAATATGGTCCAGGGTATTATCTTCCATAAGGACCTAGGTTTGCAGTCTGATGTACGACTTCGAGCTAATTTGGAACGGCGGGGCTTTCATTTCATCAGGAGAATTCAGAGGGGTCTGAAGGACGACAGGGTTGACACCAGTGCCTTCATCTTGGCTTTTGAGGGAGATTCATTGCCTGAGAAGGTCAAGCATGTGATTTACCGCTGCAAAGTAACCCCACCTGTCAGGATTGCAGACACGCTTCTCATCCTAATGTCCCTTGTGCCCCTCCTCTGGTCTGCGTCAGTTGTGGCCAGCACCACTCCCATGCTCACCAGAATGCACCATTCTCCACAAGGAGCAGAAGGTAATGGAATGTAAAACCCTGGACCGGCTGACCTACTCAGAAGTGAAGCAGGAATATCTAAAGCTTCATCCAGTTGATATTCTCTCGTCGTATGCCAAAGCAGCTTCGTCGCCGCCATCCCCGGCAGCAACCCAACAGCTTGTTGAAGCAAAGCAATTGGGTTGCCAGGCCTGATCATATCTGCCTGCCCCCATTATAGTTGGGGGCACACCTTCTTTGGTTGCTCCCATTCTTCCCATCTTGGCAGCAACTAAATCTCTAACACTGGGGACATCGGTTCCCACCTCTCCAGCCCGAAGAGCAGCAGTGGTCCCCTGCCCAGTGGTCTCCTGCCCTTCGCGGTTACAGGGGCTACTACAAGAAATGCTTCCTCTGTAACAGTGTATCTGGAGGTATTTGTTTATATGTCCTTGCCTCAGTCCCCAGTGCTACCATGCCTCTCCACACACATCTTGAGGCAGTCCCTTTTAGAATTTGGACAGTGCAAGAGTTTACACTGTGTTCGCTCATCTACCTACCACCGGATGAGGTAGTGCTTCCAACAGACGTTGTTGCCTTAGTAGCCCAACTTCCCCCAACATATCTCCTTTTAGGGGACTTCAATGCCCACCACCCATTGTGAGGTGGAACTCAATCCACAAGCTGTGGTAGGGACCTTGAGGCAAGAACTCTGTGTCCTGAACACTGGTGCCCCTACACAGTTTTGCATGGCGTGAGGCACATACTCCACTATCGACCTTTGTCTGTGGCCCAAGTTTCCAACCACATCTCAGTTGGCAGGTGCATGATGACCGGTGTGGCAGTGACCACTTTCCCATTGTGTAGCTCATACAATACCAACCAGCAGACTGTTTGCCCCGATGGTGCCTCCATAGGGCTGACCGGCCAGCTTATGCCTCGGCTGCTATAATCGATGCGCCACTACCAGCTGACATTGATTATGCAGTCCAACAGGTGACTGACACTATTATCTCAGCTGCCGAGGTAGCTGTTCCACAATCTGCCTGTTCCCCTAGGCGCAAGTCCATGCCTTGGTGAACAACGGAGATCACTGGGGCTATCCATGAATGCCGGCAAGTGCTCCAGTGCCACCGACGCTGCCCTTCCATAGAGAACCTCGTAGCATTTAAACGGCTTCATACACAAGATCGGCGACTGATACACCAAAGGAAGCAGGACTCCTGGAAGAGGTCGCCACTATCAGCTCCTGCACCTCGACAAATTGGGTATGAACGCGGGTACGGCGAGTCTTTGGATACCGACCACCGACAGGAAGCCCATTCCCCACCATCCAGGGAATGCTCTGCTCAATCCCAACAACTATTGCAGAGCGCTACGCACATTGCTCTGCGAATTCCACATACAGTGACGACATCCGCGCCCTCAAAGAGTGGGCCAAGTGGACAGTTATCATTCTGCACCTGCTGCCGGGAACTCTACTTAGACCACTTTAGTGAGATGGAGCTCGAAACTGCCCTTGCTGCATGCCCCACTACCACTCCAGAACTGGATAGTATTCGCAGCAAGTTCCTCCGACACCTTATAACAATGTCTCAACACCGGATACTTGATCTATTTAACCGTCTATGGGCAGAGGGGAGTTTTCCCATTGCAATGGCGGGAAAGCTCTATCATCCTGGGTCTGAAACCTGGTGCAGATCCTATATTGGCTGACAATTATCGTCTGATCAGCATCACCAACATTCTCTGCAAGATCTTTGAACATATGGTGAGTCGGCAACTTATATGGATCCTTGAAGAGCATGGGCTTCTTGCTCCGCAACAGGAGGGTCTACTACCAAGGCCACTCTACCATTGAAAACCTTGTGTCACTGAAGTCGGCTATTCACACTGCCTTCGCTAGGCGTGAGCATTTGGTTGCAGTATTTTTGACCTTCTCAAGGCATACAATACCACTTTGTGTCACCATATACTAACTATGTTGCATGACTGGGACTTATGTAGCCCCCTTCCTATTTTTATTTGGAAGTTTCTCTCTCACCTCTCATTTCGGTTGGTGCCTCTCTTAGCTCCCCCGTATTAAAGAGAACAGTGTCTCACAGGTCTCCGTCCAGTGTCCCTTTGTTTATAGTGGCAATAAACAGTCTTGCTGCGACTGTAAGTCATCAGTCTTTTCTTCTTGTTTGCCGATGACTTCTGCCTGTATTTCAGCTCCGTTAGTATCGCTGTAGCTGAGCGTCAGCTGCAGGGTGCCATCCAAAAGGCCCGGTCAAGAGTCTCTACTCATGGAATTCAGTTCTCCGCGCAGAAAACCCGCTTAATGCACTTCCGTCGCTATCAGGTAGTTCACCCTGACCAAGAGCTCTGCGTGGGTGGTGAATCCCTTCAGTTCGAGGAAACACATTGCTTTCTAGGCATGGTTTTCGATGCCCAACTGACTTGGGTGCCACAGCTCTCTTGCAGCTTTACAAGGCTCTTATACAGTCGCAGCTTGATTACAGGATTGTGGTATGAGATTCAGCAGCCCCTTCTGCCATTCTCACACTGGTGTGCGTATTGCAACTGGGGCTTTTCGCACCACTCCAGTACCAAGTCTCCCTTCTGAAGCTGGGGTTCCCCCTCTGCGATTCCACTGGCAGCAGTTGTTGGTGTTGTATGTTGCCTGGGTCCATGCTTCACCCCACCATTCGAGCACAGACTTCTCTTCCCAACTGCTGCACTCCCTTCCCCATGACAATGGCTCAGATCAGGTCTCTTGATTGCGGTCCATGTCCTTTCCCTTCTCTCATCACTTGATTCCCTTCCTCTCCCTCCTCTTCTCTACTACTCTCCTCATATCCCCCCTTGGACCATTTCTCGCTTGGAGCTTCAGTTGGACTTATCCAAGGACTCAAAAGCCTCAGCGACACCATCAAATCTCCGTCGCTAGTTCCAAGCACTGTTTGCCTCATTTCGCGACAAAAATAATTTACACTGACTATCCTTTGGTCGATGCCCATGCTGGATTTGCCTTTTTCTGTGGTGACCAAATCGAACAGCGATCATTGCCTTGTAGAAGAAGCACCTTCACCGCAGAGCTGGTCGCTATTTTACGGGCAACAACTCTGAACTTAACCCAGTAGCTCGTATGTCATCTGTAGCGACTCCTTGAGTGGTTTTCAGTCCATAGACCAATGCTTCCCTAAACATCTTGTTGTGCAGTCTTCACCCTTGGCAAGATGGGCCATTCCATCACTTTTATTTGGACACCAGGGCACATTGGCATATCAGAAAACGAACATGTTGATCTGTTGACGCCTTGAACCTAGTTTTAGCTTACAACACCTCCATGGTTTATACTGTTTTAAATTTTATCCGCGAGTGTGATTTGTACCACTCGATTTAAAGTTTATGGAGTAACTCTTACATATCTGTTCTCCACTTGCCTAACACTTTTATGTACGTGGTTTTAATGTGTAATAGAGTGGCTTGATGTCCTACTTCTATTTTTGTGATTATCAAGCATAAACACTCTGTTATTGTGTACAGGCCCTTTTAATACTTTCTTAATTTTTAAATTGGTACTTTTAAATTTTGACGTGTTGACGCCTATACTGCAGGAAGTTTAACACATTGTTTTACCTCTACAACTGGAACAAGGGACTGGTAACTGTTGTAGTTTAGTCCCTTCCAAAACACAACAACAACAACAACAACAACATATTTCATCTTTGCTAAATTGAGAACGTTAATTGGATTCCACATTATTGTGAAACTGAACAAAGAAGAAGAAAGATCCTATTAGGAGGCATGCCTTACGAAATCATAATAAATATTAATTCAGCTTTATCTTTATTGTCAATACTTACCAATACTGCAAAAGGCAATTGATAATTTTTAATAGTTGAGTGGCTAATCGAGAGAATAGAACGATAACCTGAACGTCCATTACAAATTACGATCGGGTTGTGTCGTCCTGTTTACATATTTACCGCTGCCCACGGGTGTATATGTGTGCCTAGTTGCACATGCGCCGGTAAGGGTGTACGTTTCTAGTGCTTCCTGCTGCTTTAAGAATTTGGCAATTTTCAGCTATTTTTAAAACACTTGCAGAGTCTCTTAGCAGCTAAAATTTTGACAGTGCATTTCTTTTGTTGTCTTGTTATGTAAAACATTTCAGGGTAGATTTCGACATGTCTTATTGGAAAGTTCCCTTGTTAAACAATATCACTTAGTAGCTACTCTCCCATCCTCTGTTTCAGTACTTTGTACAAAGTTACATTTTCTGCTATATTTGACTCCTCTGCTTTATAACTACAGTAGATTATATATGGAATAGAATCTTCATTGTAATACCAAAAACTGAATTTGAGTAATGTAAAGTCAAGGGAGAATTAATAATATTATTTTGAAAAGACTCTGAAAGCTGAAAGCAAAATATTACGCAAAACCTATTAAGTGTGTGTCTCTGTGACTTCTTGTAATATCTGTGTGATTAGTAACAATCTTTTATTAATATTTTATAGACAAATCAAAGGAACAAAATCTTATCATAAAACCAGTAAGCAATGGCCTATCAGATCATGATGTGCAGCTCTTTGTTCTAGGTATAGATTCTAAGCAGATTATGAAGACTGCTAACTCTGCATACAGCAGAGCAGTCATTTCACCAAAAATTAAAACTGCTCAAAACTATGAGGTGAAAAAACGTTTATAGTGCTCATGACATGAATGAAAAATATATAACACATTCATTAATAATGTCAATATCATGTTTAAAAACTGTTTTCTTGCAAAATTAACTCAAATTAAACAGAAGTCTGTAATAAAACCATGGATTACACAAGGAATAAAGATTTCATGTAAAACAAAAAGGAAAATGTATCTATGAACAAAGAGTAGCTCCAATGATGACTGATTTTAGCTAAATATAAGAATTATTGTAAAATATTTACAAAAGTAATTCAGACATCTAAATAAATGCATTATGAGAAGAAGATAGCAATATCAGGCAACAAAATAAAAATATGGGATATAGTGAAAGAGGAGACTGGTAGAACCAGAAAGGAACAAGATAGCATTAAGAGTAGATGTTGCATTAGTAACTGACGGGCATAGTGTGGCAAATCTATTTAACAAGTACTTTATATCTGTTACTGATAATATGGGATAGTCTGGATCAGTAAATAATGCCCTGGAATATTTGAAACTAGCACTTACAAATAACTTCAGGCACATGAATATGTCACTCACTTCACCACAACAAATAATTCAATAATAAAATCTTTGTTTTTAAAGCATTCTAGTGGTTATGATGAAATATCAACAAAGTTAGTTAAAGCATATTCTTGTGAATTTAGCACAATTTTAAATTATTTGTGTAAGCAGTCTGTTATAACGGGAACATTTCCTGATTGGCTAAAATGTATGGGTATTAAACATCTATTCAAGAAAGAGGATAAAGAGATAGCATCAAACTACAGACTGATTTCACTTTTACTAGCATTCTCGAAAATCCTAGAAAAGGTAATGTACAAGCAGCTCCTCTACCACCTGATGACAAATGACATATTGTCTAGAACACATTGAGGATTTCCGAAAGGTTTTGAAATCGAGAAAGCTACTGTATTTACTTGCATAATCTTCGCCCCTGCGTATTTTGTGCACCATAATTCTTTAGCATTTTAAAGTTTTTTTAAAACTTCGTAAAATTTTCTATCATATGTTATTTGTGAAACGCAGGGATTGTAGGAGCTGTGGTTAAGTATTTTCACAATCCGTTCCCAGTGTGGAACATGCCATAGTTGCTAATTTTTACGACTGTTATGAGGCTACGAGCAGAAGTAAACATTCCCCCTTCCACCAACCTCTTGCACGGCAGCACAGCTAACAGACTGTTTTCAGAACTAAATATCGTAGTATATGTGGAGCTTGCTCAGCCTCCTTGAGTGTATTTGCATGTTCATGTGAGCGTGTATTAATTATATGAAACTTTTCCCAAAGCTCTAAAAACCTTACTTTAATTTGCGCCTGTCAGCTGCACATCGTTTTCTGGACAATCTGGTTTCCTACACAATATACACTTTTAATGCCACCTACTGTAACCACGCCGTACTAAATGCTTCGCTTATCATAGCCTTCTTTTGATAGGGTGAAAATAAGGAGCAAAAGGAAAGCTATTTATTAAGCAGTTTTAATGTGGTAGTACATATAACAAAAAATATGTGTTTAAAGTTACAGTACAGTTTCATGCTACTATAGTGCTACAATACAGTACTTTTAAAATTATTACTACACTCTGGAGGAGGAGGGGGGGGAGGAAATCTTGCATTGTTACTCAGTTATATGTTACAAGGTATGAAGTCCCCCACTAAGTCCATATTTGCACTTCTTCCTTATCTTTGAAGGTGACTAATTACAAAACAAGGTCCAGCTACGCTGTGCCTCTAAGTTCCTTCCAGTTATCACTCTTCAAAGCTATTCGTAATTCTCACCATTGCCTCAAATAACTGATGAACAAACCTCTTTGGTTCAGATTAATTGAACACTTTTATTTGTAACTAGATACATCAATAAATATAAAAATAGAAAACGGATGACTTACTCAAAAGGCAGGCTCGTCGACAGACATAAATAAAATCACACACAAACTCACATACAAGCTTTCACAACCGTTGGTCGCTTCTTCAGGTAAAGAGGAAGAAAGGAGAGGAGAAAGGGAAGGATATAGGTTTTAAGGAAGTGGAAAAGGAGTCATTCCAATCCCGGGAGTGGAAGGACTTACCTTAGGGGAGAAAAAAAGAGAGGTAAACAAATACACACACACTCACACACATCCAAACGCAAACACACCTAGACAGGCATTTGTAAAAAGCAAAGAAGTTGGACAGAGATACCACTTAAGGCAGAGGCTCTGTCCACAGAACCGAGGCAAAGATGCTAAAGATGGTGGGCGGGAATTTGAATTTAATAGGATGAAAACATGTATCTCCTCTGAACATTTAGTTCGATTACAACAAAGTCAATAATCTGAATAATAGGAACAAAAACATTCACACATGGAGTATCTATACTGCCACTGAGCTTCAATATATTTTATTCCATGCTTCTCTTTGGCTTTCTTCTCCTACTAGTCACTTTGCAGTGCCGACCGCTTGATATATCTGCAGCAATGACAGATACTCGCGGTAGACACTGCTGTGCTATGCCGCACATACGTAAATTAACATCTTGATTAACTCAAGTCTATACTAGGAGAAAATGTAGTTACTTCTGTAATACTACAATCTTGCAGCCAGTTACCGTAGGTAATAATCGGAAACTGCCTACCTATACATTACCGTATTTCATGCTTCCTGTTCATTTTCATTTGTTAAAGGCTAAAGCCTGGCTTTAGTTTTATCCGTTGCTGATCAAGTTTTGGGTAAAATCCTAGTTTATGAGCCCCATCTTGTTGTTATGTAGATGTTGGCAAGGACGTGAAGCAGCCAATCAGGAGTCGTGTTCGCGCAGCCAATAAGAAACAGCTTTAATGTTTATGGTTCGTAAACAAATCACTGTAGTGCAAATAAAGGCATTATATCAAGATTTACGTTCTGAAATGGAGATGATAAATGAAAAAATGCTGTTCCTGCTCTATGGTCGACAGGTTCATTAGACATGATTGAATCAAACAATCTTATTGGCCACGTGAACGCGACTCCTGATTGGCTGCCTTTGTGCCCTTGCCAACATCTACATGCTAACAACAAGACGGGGTTCATAAACTAGGATTTAATCCAGTTTTGTGTTGGTTTTTGGAAGGTGAAAGACTTACAAGGTGAAATATCGAAAGTATCACATCAAAGTTACACTGTGAGTTTCAGACTTTGCGCAATTGAATTTGTGGAGAAAAATGGCAATCGAGCCACTGCACATGAGTATGGAATTGCCGAATCTCATGTGAGATATTGGCGAAAACAAAAGGATTCTCTACTACTTGCAAAATGTTCTTGCCGCACTTTTCGCGGCCCATAGATGGGAAAGTATCCAGAGCTGGAAGAAGAACATTTTAGTTATGTCCAAGAAATAAGCAATGATGGCAATGCTATAAGCCATGAAATGTTGCAGCTTCTTGCAAAAGAATTAGCTCATGCCAAAGGAATTTCCCATTCTGTTTTTAAGCTAGCAGGAGGTGGATTCAACGTTTTATGAGATGAAAAAACTAGTCTCAGAAGAACTTCATTATGCCAAAGACTGCCACAGGACTACTCGGACAAGGTAAATCGCTTTCCACAAATTTGTTATCAGAGCACGACAAAAAAATCAGTATCTGCTTTCACAGATTGGCAATGCAGACCAAACACCAGTATACTTTGATATGCCAAGTATCACAACTATTGAAATGAGAGGCACCTCAAGCGCCAGGGCAGAAAAACAGTGTTGTACAGTCATGTTGGCAATCACAGCTGATTAATGAAAGTTGCCACCATGTGTCATTTTCCAAAGAAAAACAATACCAAAAGGCGTAAAATTTCCAGTTACACTGCCAGAAGCAGTGTGTTTTGTCTGCAGATGATTAAAGTATTGCAGAAAATAGCATGTTGAGTATATACAGGTCCACTAATGACATTTATATGAAAATTAATAAATAGTTTAAAGCCAATCCATTGACATTAAACTTTGAAAAGACTCGCTACGTGCAGTTCAGAAAATGTAAGAGTTTCACATCCATCATGTGCATAAAATATGAAAAAGAGCAAATAGAAAAGGTTAGCAGTATTAAATTCCTGAGCTTACAGCTTGATAATAAATTCATTTGGGAGGAGTACATCACAGAACTGCTGAAACGACTTTACAAATCTGTATTTACAGCACAAGTGTTATCAGATGTAGGAGACATAAAAATAAGAAAGCTTGCATGCTTTGATTCCTTATTGTCATATGGTATAATATTTTGGGCTAACTATTAAAGTCAAGGAAATGTTTTCAGAGTCTAAAAGCATGTAATACATATTATTCCTGGAATAAATTCATGGACATCCTATAGAAGCCTCGTCAAAGAACTGGGTATATCGACTACTGCCTCTCAGTATATTTATTCCTTAATGAAATTTGTTATAGCCCCTTTTGCAATACACAGCTCAGTTCATACATACAATGCTGCGAACAAAAATAATCTACACAAGGTCTTAAATCATTACTTTGGTTCAAAAAGGGGATCCATTTCTCAAAAACACACATTTCCAATAATTTACCAGCAATAAAAAAATAAATAAAAAAATCCACAAATAAAGATCGGTTTAAGAGGTGCCTAAAAGACTTCCTAGTGGCCAACCAATTCCTTTTTAAATAGTACCAAATGATGCATGTATTCGTACTATTAGTATTATCTTATCAGTTTGAAAAACAAAACAAAACAAAAGTACACACATTTTCCACGTCCATGGGGATCCTCTCAATGTGGATCTATGGAACAAACAACTAATTTAATCTATCCTTTTCAGAATTTGAATTTGTATTCTGCTCAAGTGATCGGACTACCATAGAAATTAATCAGCCAAGTAACAGCATTTGTGTATCAAAGAACTGTGTAATTTTCTTTTTATCATTCAGTTGCAACTGTTTAAAGATTTGTATCTTCCAGTTTCCTGCATATTACCAGTCACATGTGTTATGAAGTACATGCAAGTTTGTGTGTAGGAAGCATGGAACTTCGTACCTGTGTCGGAAATTCCTTTGAAGAAACAGATCAGGAAGAACAAAAACCATACAAATAATTATATCATGCAAGGCAGTACACAGTACTGATACATTCAATAATGCTGCATATGGAAATGTGATTATTCATGCACTCCAGTCTTCCTCTTTATTGATAAGGGATAGAGGCTGTAAAGTGTTTTGGATAGTCCTTGACCTTGCAATCATGTATCGTAAAAATGACCATACTATAGCTATTGTATAGAGTGTGGAAGAGATTTAAACATTACACACTTCCTTCAGTCCAAGAAAATTGAGCAAATCTTTTGCTTTTTCTGCAGTATGTGTACTTTATCACACGCTTTTTATGGCTTATAAAAATCACATTTTGTTCCTGAGAAAATAGACAAACCATGTGTTTTGGATACAGAAACTATGAATTGTGAAGGTAATCACTTCTATATCTTCATTTCATTGCAAATCACCAATTTTTGCCATATGTTTCCAAGATGATGGTCATAATTCTTTGAGATCCAGAGGTTCTGAATTATCTCACTTAGTCCTTTCCCAGTTCTGTCTGTATTCCTGGGTGTGAAGTTTTGCTTCATTGAATGAATTGTATGTACCAGCTGAGAAATGCTCCTGTTGGAGCACAAAAAAGTGAGTATTGTCCAGTTAATGATTTAATGAAAAACATTATTTACAATTTCTTCAGTTAAATCTTATTTGTTAGGTATGATTACTATACTTGTATCGTCATCAAAAAGTACTAATTTTACATCTTCGGGAATATAGAATGGCAAGTCATTGATACATATATTTTGAACAACAAAGGCTCCAAGACCGATCCCTGTGAGACCCCATTCTTGATGATGGCTCAACAATTTGAGGAATCAACAGTTTACCTGAACCTCCTACTTAATACTAGAATACGGATTTTCCTGTACCCCTAGTAGTACCATGTGGGGTCATTTTTACCCACGCTAGAAACTACCATTTTATTGATATTTGGGTGGTGTTTTGGGTTTCTACATGTTGAGATTATATTCAAGAAGACTCTACTGCACAAGAAAAATATTATTTGTTCTCTAAAATGAAAAGTAGGCACACAAAAATCAACTTTCTGAAATGTTATTTTTATTTTACATTTTGCAGAATACATTCTACATTCTTCTATCCAACATCATTCAAACAAGTAAGCAAAACCAAGTCAACAGCAATGGAACGTCCAGTAAGGAATGTTAATAATAAGATGTAGATAGGGAACAACTCACTGTAAAGACGAATGTTCAGCCACCGACAGACACACATACAATTCTAAATTTTTGGTCGTGGCCTTTCACTGACAAAGAAAACATCCACACAGTAACTCAGGCACACTCATCCACACACATCAGCCATCTCTGTCTGCCAAACACAGTCTGACGTGTGTGGATGAGTGTCTTTGGAAGGCCGCGGCCGAAAATTTAGAATTGTGTGTGTGTGTGTGTGTGTGTGTGTGTGTGTGTGTGTGTGTGTGTGTCTTATGTCTGTCCGCGGCTCAACGTTCGTCTTTACAGTGAGTTGTTTCCTATCTTCGTATTATTATTAACGTACCAAGTCAACACATACAATTTATGTGACTAGTAATAGTATTTTTACCTTTACTGATATATAAAGTAAATACCTACGAGGCGGCACCTACGCAGTTAGGATGGTACTAGTGCGTCCCCTAGCAAATTTGGCGCGCTCTGAGGTAGAAGCACGCCATGTCTGTGTAATGGTATACTTACATTTGCGCCATATGTTGGAATGCGCCTTCATGCATCTTAGGTGCAGTGGTTGAAAGAAATCACTTCTCAGAGGTAGCACTAGATGTAGACCTATGTCTCTGTGAAGCAATAAAAGAAATTACAGGGTCCATGCTTTATCCATTTGAAAGCTGCCATCCCGATTAGTCAGGTCTTCTGTCAACCGTATTTCAACCAACTCCTTAATAATCAAATCCAAAAAGGATCTTGTCGTTTCCAAAATTTTTGTTGCAGAATAATCCATGGAGTGTCCTGTGGAAATAAATTGTTCTGCTATGGCTGATTTGTTGGGATGCAGTAGACTTGTGTGGCGGATATTTGCCAAAGAGTCTAAAATGCAACATGTTTTCTGTTTTGTCGTCCTCGTCAGCCTCTGTTTTGTCGTTCCCAGCCTGTCTTTCAAGAAAGGTTCTATAAAGATGCGTGGGCAGCTATAACAGCTATACAGATGAGTAATACAAGTTTATTTACTGTAATAAACAATACTCAACTTTTATACGTAGTTCTGTCTCTTCTCTTCTTGCGACGGCATCTTGCACGATGCTGGCTGCTCTGTGACCTGGTGACTGCCTATTTCGGTGCCGAGTTCAAACGGGCTCTTCCAGATGCCTGTCGGCCTAGATACAGAATGTTATAAAAGACATGCACAGGCCATCAGATGGTGCCAGATTGAACACTGTAACACCTTCCCATTTTGTCAACTATGCCAATTCCTCCCTTGGTTTCATTACAAAACCACACAGTTTCTGGAAGTTTCTTCTCAGTATTCTCATTGGCCTCACAGCCATAATTAATGTTACTCAGAATAAGGACACCCGTAAACTCGACACCTGAAGAACAGAACAAAGAAATACGTACAGTTGACTGTGTGCTTACCAGTTCAAAAATGTAGGTATAATGCTACATGTTTATGTTGTGCAAGAGAGAAATCACTTATATATGTATCAGATTCTGTTTGCCGATCATTTGATACATCTGAATCGCTAGAGTCAGCAGTTTCCACTGGAACAAAATCGTCGTCATCCTCTGCAGTTGTCTCGCTACCAGGTTCATCACTTTATTTCCGCGGTGAAAAGAGAATCTCTCCATTCGTGAGACTGCAGCAGCTTGCCTTTGTAGCTTCAATGACACAAACTCACCACAATAAACCACAAGCTCAAGTCGCTGCCACCCAAATGACTGAGCCCACTTGGCTTGACCAAAGGCAAAGATTATCAGATAGGAAACTTCTGTAGGGATGCCGCGCCTAACATTTGCTGTTGTCATAGCCTTATTAGCAGTCCTTCAATCAGGGTTATGGTTATTCTGTGACTTCTCACTAACAGTTAATAGTTCTGCATGGCACCGTCCACAAAAATCAAAAAGCCACACTGATACAAGGCTTCCCCTAACCTACAAATTATTTTTTTTATTTTTATTTATTTTTTTTTTTTTTTCATATTTATCGTCATTTTTGGCCCAAAGTGACATAACATACTCAAACGTGTCATGAATAATGTCGAGAAACCCCTAGAAATTAATTCCCATCTAAAAACTGGCATTGCTGAAATCGGATTGTGTTAAACTGTGTATGGGTCAAAAATGACCCATATTGTACTACTGGTGTATCAGAAAAAATTTTCATACTTCTAGGTCACTAGAGAGATGAAATTTTGTGGAGTTATATATCTCTATAAATGATTAAAACTCACGAGAGAGTTTCATTCTATGATGAATATGGTGGCAGGTAGGGTTCTCGAAACACACATATGGGTCAAAAATGTCCCACGTGGTACTTCTAGTGTTAAACTTTTCTGCACTTTTCCAGTTAAGTATGAATTAAACCATTTGTGTATTGCTCCACTCATGTCACAATACTTGAGCTTATCTAAAAAAATCCCATGATTTACATAATCAAAAGCGTTTAAGAGATCACAAAAAACTCCAACAGGTGATTTCTGGTAGTTCAAAGCATTTTATATTTGATCAGTAATAGTGATTGTTGGGGTTTCTGTTGAAAAGCCGTTTTTTAAACCAAACTGACATTTAGTACTTTACTTTTAGAAATGTGGGAAGCTGCTCTTGAATACATTACTTTCTTAAGAATTTTGGATACAGCACTCGGAAGTGAGATGGGCCAATAGTTGTTGACATAAGCCCTTCCCCTTTTTATGTAACGGCTTCTGTGATAGCATATTTCAGTGTGCTGAGAAAATACCGTGCTTCAGAGAGCTATTATTTATGTGACTGAAAATGCTAGTTATTTGTTGGGAACAAGCTTTTAGTACTGTACTGGAAATGTCATCAATTTCATGTGAGCTTTTACTTTGTAGTGAGTGCTATTTTTCCAATTTCAAAGGGGGAGAGGTGTGGAATTTAAATTGTATGAAACTGCATAGGTATAGTCTCTTCCATTAACTGACATGCCTCTTCTAATGAACCTCTGGATCCTATTTTGTCAACAACATTTAAAATATGATCATTAAAATATAGTAATAAAAAAGTATCAGGTTGGTGGTTTGATATAAAATATTTCTTTAAACATATCAAATATTGATTTCTTTCAATGATTGATCAGTGCAGGTTTGAGTCATGGGAATTCATGTGCACTACATTAAACATTTCTACAATAAAAATCCATAAAAAATATTAACAACAAAGTCTTCTCAATTGCATGTTAAAAGTTTCAATATGTAACAAGCATTTATATGGCCTGAGTTGTAAACCAGCCATTCAGATTGACCATATCATGCTTAGCTACATGTTGTGCCACAGAGCGATCTCTCAGTTACACAAACTGTGAACGTTAATATAAAACTAAGTGCTTAGTTTGTAATTCAGAGCACTAGTAATGCAGTTCTGTGCTAACTACATAAGAGAAAAACATTTACTGAATAATAATAATAATAATAATAATAATAATAATAATAATAATAATAACAACAATAATAAAAGACAAAGAATTTCTCATTGACTAGATCCTCAAGTTCACTGATATAATTGGAATGAATGACATTTCAAGAAATGGCACTGTTTCTTCCCTTGGGTTCTTAAGCTTTATGAACGAATGATTACAGGAGATCAGTTATCTTCACATTTCATTGCATTATTGCTAACAAGTGCGCTCGTGTGGATTTGTGGCAAGGATTATCCAGCGTGCATCTTGTTAATAGATTAGGTGTGATTCAGCACATAGTTCCAGATAATCATGCTTGGGATGTTGCTACACACGTGTACACCTCTGGTGTATCATGTAATATAGTCTTTAGTTCACGCTAGTGCGGTAGGAGGTCCTTTTTGAAGAGCTTACTATTTTAGATCTTCTGTGTGGTGAGTATCAATCTGTCCCTTCCGTAATGTTGATAACCCTTTAATGCATAGTGTAGCTGATCAGCTACATACCTTATTTTTTATATTATCTCTCAAACAGATCAATATTTTACCACAAATTCATTTGTAGCTGCTTCTATACCTAGTGTTACACATGCAAGTAGGTCGTCCTAGAAATTATAACTTGCAGATTGTAACTGAATAAGTTTGATGGTTAGCTGCATCGAGTTACTCCTAACATGTGTGTTTGTTTACTTTAGTATTGTTCCTTCTTCATGTAAAAGCAGTCAGTCACATACTACTGTTGCATAATAAGTTAATTTCTGGAAAGATTAGAGGCATAAAAGTGATATTTACTGCATCTGGCACATCATGGAAACGCTATATAGCTGACCAGCTATGAACATTTTGTTGCTAGTAGTGTGTAATAATTTTAAGGACTTTTTAGCATATATGCACTATACATTTGTTGTGGTAGTTTTTATAGCTTCAAATAAAAAGTTGTGCCTTGAAGGGCATTAACAAATAGTATAATTATCTTCCATGCAGTATTATTTACCCACTACCATTGACAAATATACTGTTTAGCCTACCTTATCACCTTGATCAGGCATACACTGATTAGAGTGACCAGAAATGGTGATTTTTCAGAAACTTTTATGAGAAAGTGAAAATTTAAATATTGTAATTATTAACACTGACAGCAAGTGGCAATGTGCTACAAAAGACACATGAAGAGGACAACATTAAAACTACATGAGTAATGTTAGTAGTCCATTTTATTCAGAATAAAAATAATCCTATTGCATGAGAACTGTTATTGATCGAATTTAATCAAACAAATAATGTAAAACAAAACATTTCCTGTACAGTTGACCACTGAAGATGCTTTAGAATAAAGCGAAACTCATCTGGTCTAAATTAGACTAATTTACAGTTGCATAAGGCGATTACCTAACATATACAAATTGTAAGGAATTAATTTGTATGGAAGTGTGAGATTAAGTGTCCAGGTAAGTATGCCAGTGTACTTGCAAAACCTGATTTCCTTCTTTTTTTTTTTTTTTTTTTTTTTTTTTTTTTTTACAGTCATCACCTGCTGAACAACGTGTCTCCGTAACTAGTGCAAATCAAACAAATACAATTAATGCAGAAGGCTTACCTGTAGGCTGGTCCATGCAGGTAGCACCCAATGGTCGTGTTTTCTTCATTGATCACAATGAACGTTCTACAACTTGGGTTGATCCAAGAACAGGTAGAGCAAGTCCCATGCCTAATCAGACAGCTCCACCAGTCAGAAAACCAGAGGATGAACTGGGCCCTCTACCTGAGGGCTGGGAAGAGCGTGTTCATACTGATGGCCGGATATTTTTCATTGATCACAGTTAGTACCAAGTTTCTTTCTAATGTGTAGTAGTTATATATTTTTCTTTTATACCTATTTCAATTGTTGATCTATTTTGTTGAACAGTTTGTGTAGTTTTGGTCAGAAAATTGATTAAAATCATAAATGTGCAACACAAATGTCTGTGCATAGAGGTTGACACAACAGATGCAATACTGCTTGCATTACTGAGGTCCTGTCTGTTGTAGGATATTAATGCATGACCATTTCTCAATCTTAAACAGTGAAACGTTTCATAAGAACTGACAAACTCAACATAGTAGAAGAGTAGTTAATTACAGTAGTTTTTATGTTAACCGAAAAGTTTTTATGAGCTTGTAACACAAAAGAAATGTAACAAATGCTATAAATATGTGTAAGCTCAAACCATTTCCAAAAGTTATCATGAACATCACTGATTTTACCTTGGAATGGGTTGTAAGAACATGACTGTACTAAACTGTTCTTTTACTGCAGGTGTGTTAATGGTGGTAAAACTTATCAGGATTTGTAATGACACAGTCAATGTTGTAAGTAGTTACACACTAATATGCCACAATAAATATCAGTTTATCTAATAGTGAAAACGCCAATTTAGAATGTCAGTAACGAGTTTTGGTAGCAGTGCATTGTAAAGGTGATCACTGAGCCACAGACAGACATGTAGATAAGTCCATCATAGTCACAAACGTTTACTTTTTGGTCACAGCCTTCATCAGAAAAAGAACATAATGCACATTCACACAATCATTCATGCACACATGGCCATTATCTCTGGCTTTTACAACTTTGTCACACCTTAACAGTGAATGAGGAGGGTCGAGAAGGGAGTGGTGGATGGGGACAAATGCAAGGCAATGATGGGGATAGAACATTCCGCACTGCGTAGAAGAATGTAAAAGCACTAGTTGATGGTATTGTGAGATACAGCTTGGAATGCAGTTAAATTAGGAGAGGAGGAGATGTAAGCGAGAATGGCTGCAGGATTGTAGGACGTGTAAAGACAACTCCCATATGTGTAGTTCATAAGAGCTGGTGGTGGAGGGGGTGATCCATATGGTCTATTTGTAAATCAGCGATTCGAATTGAGCACGCTATGTGCAGCCGCATGACTTCCAGAGGCCATTCCAACCTGCTTTTGGTCAAAATTTGACAGTGACTATTCGTTCTAATGAACAGCTGAGTGGTATTCATACAAATGTAAAAGACTGTGCTATGACTGCAGCAGAGTTTGTAAATCACATGGTTGCTTTTATAGGTAGCCCAGCCTCTGAAGGAGTAGAATAAGCCTATGACGAAATAGTACAAGGTAGATGGTTTTGGAAAGTTTTGTACTGAGGTCTTCGACAGGATATATCATCCCTGTGCTAAGGGGTAGGGATAGCGAGTGACACAGAGGTGGACTAGGATATTGTGGAGGTTGAGTGGGCAATGGAACACCACTTTAGGAGGTGTATGAAGTATATTGGTTGTGATGATTAAAAATATTGCCATCAGCTGTAGAATTATCTTTTTATATAAGGACAAACAGTTTCGGTGGTCCACGGTGCCATTTTCAGACCCTTTATAGAAATGGGTGGCTTAACCTTTATACAACACAATGTGAATATACCAATTATCTTTCTGATTATGATGTGTCTTACAAAGGGCCTGAAGATGACAGTTTAGTGTGCTGCAACTGGTTGCCAGTAAATAAACAGATGATTCCACAGTTAATGGTCCTCTCTTTTAATCTTCACACATTATAGAACTATAGGCCCATAAACCAATTCCATCGTGGATGTGGTTGCACTATTTTGAATAGTAGGTTTTCAGTTTCAGGGCACAATGACAGAAAATCATAGTCCTGGTGAAGGATGTGGTTCATTTTGGGATGGTATTAGGTGACCATCGAGATGGGGGAGGGAGCACCCTGTCAGCCTTTTGACTAAAAACCTCAACCCCACAGATGTAGGTCCTATCCAAAAGTCTCACCTTCAGCCACACATGCAAATTTAAGTATATTGAACTTGACCAAGACCACCTTTGCTTTTGCTGATGTGAACAATGAAATCACTACTTTGCCAACCACCTCTCCCAACAAAGGCAACTTAAACCCAACAATGTACTCTGCCTCTTCCCGTTTGAATTGTGATGCTTGTTCACTCCCACCTATCCATCCCCTAGTTATTTGTAATTGCTCACTTTCACTTGGAATCACCACTGTCCCTTAAGTCCATTCCTAAGAACACCAGCCTTTCGGCAGAACAAAGAACACAACCTCAAAATAGATCCCAACATAGTCATGCTCCCTGAAGACAAAACTTCCACTGCTGTTATGTGAACCACAGTGACTATGTGGCAAAAGGCTTCTGCCAATTCTCTGACTCTTCCACTTAAACGTTGTGCCAGGCTCACCCCATCACAAAAGTCCAAAATCCTCGGTAAAATCCTACGACCTTTGTGACTCCCCCCCCCCCCTTACCCCACACAAAAAAATCCTCCTGTTCTGCACACTCACTTTCTGCATGCTCACAAAATCCACAAACCAAATAATCCTCAACACCTAATTTCAACTGATTACTGTGCTCACACTGAAGGAGTTTTGGCCATCACTGTTTAACACCTCCAACCATTTGCGTCCCACTAACACTACCTCTCCTTCCATTCTTCATGGTCCAAGTCCAATACCTCATTCCTCGAAACACCAACTCTATCATAGTGTAACTAATTTTGTTTGAAGCTTAATTTGTTCGTCCTCTGGCTGGCTTGTCGCCTTACTGGACGTTAACCTCCAAGGTGATGGCCTCTGAGGTTCCCAACCCTCTTGTCACCCATACCACCCTGGACTGGAACAACTTAACCCTTTGTTGGAACTTTGATTATCTGTCATTATGCCCTGCATTTCAAAAGTTGCCATCCATTCCGCATCAAGAATATATCCCAAATATGGTGTATTTGCAGTGATGAGAACTCCCTCACCAACTTGAAGGTCTCAACAGGCAAGCATAACCTGTAGATCCAGTTTTCAACTGCTTAGTGCACATGCCAGTATAAAAAGTTGTGCGGTGATTACATTTCAGTGCAGTCGGTAAATTACATGACTGCTTTCACAGGTGGCCCGGCTACTGATTGGTTAGGATAAGCCTATGACAGGACTGGAATAAGAAGTGCTGGGTAGGTGGATTAGATATCTTTCAGTGGGTTCTTTGTTCTTTCACAGGGTCAGGACTAGAATATTAGGTAAGTTCGGAGGGCGATGGAATGCCACTTTACGAGAAGTGGGGAGGATCTTGAGTTGTGCGATTGTGTGCAGGCACCTTATCAAATAGACTTGAACATGATAGAGAGAAGACTTTCACTCAGAGTTAACACAAAAAGTAGGATCAATAATGATAAAGAAATTACTAAACCACAATTTAACCTCCTTAATAAAACTGTAGAGAATTAAAGTTCTTCATCACCACAGTGAATAGAAAAATAAAAATACAGCCCCTTCAAAAGAAAATGTTTTTGTTAGAGTTAAAAGAGGATTAAAAATAGAATCGGAATTTTGTGAAGCTTTAAAACAAATTTCATACTGTGTTTTGTTTCTAGTTTGGTTTACATGATATAGAACTATGTTTTCATTTCTCCATTTGAATGACACTTGACTGCTGTAAGATGGTTCATGTTTCTGTTTCTTGACTTTGAAAAATGTGACAAAGAATTTTTAAGTGAAATTTCTCTACCCATTATTTGAATATTATCCTTACACTTGTTCCTTTATCTTTCAGATACACGTACAACACAGTGGGAAGATCCAAGACTATCAAATCCTCAAATAGCTGGACCCGTAAGTTATTCTGTTAGTGTAACTTAGTCGTAATGGTAACCATAATTGAGGACATTTAAAATATTTCTCTCTTTCAGGCTGTTCCTTACTCTCGGGATTACAAAAGAAAGTATGAATATATGAAATCGCAGCTTAGAAAGCCGGTAAGTATCATTGTCACTGTTATTGTTTCATTCCTCATGTTTGGCTCTAATTTTGTTGGTAATACAGGAAATGGGGATATATAGATTATATCTTATCACCTGTAATTGTAGTGGTGTGCACATAAAGAAGGCAGGTGGTGAGTTGACGTGCAGTGGCAGGGAGTAGTGTATCACATGAAATTTACACTAATACAATCGTTCTGCCATGTTTGTATGAAGCACACATTTATGATGTATGTAGAACATTTGCATTGAGTTATATGTGTTGTATACTGGAAATAATTCACTTCTGTTGTTTCCTTTAAAGATAGAAAATGGAAAAATGACAAATATGATGTTAATAAGGGACAGCAATAGTTTTCTGAGTGAATAAGTTATTCTAGTAATAGTGGCCCAGTGTGGCATTTGTACCACTGTTGTCAATTTTAGGGATAAATAATGGCTGGAATCTATGATATAAGTGTGTCTGATGATGCAGCAAAGTATTTCCATGGCTCTCTATACTGAATGCATCTCACACCAGTCTTTTGCATGCATGACACTATAGTCATTGTCATTTTCAGTAAATTGCTCTTCTTTTGTTTCCAGAATAATGTCCCGAATAAATTTGAAATAAAAGTAAGACGGCAGAATATTTTAGAAGATTCATATCGTATAATCAGCAGTGTCAATAGACTAGATTTGCTTAAAACAAAACTGTGGGTGGAATTTGAAGGTGAAGTTGGTTTGGATTATGGAGGTTTAGCAAGAGAATGGTTTTTTCTCTTGTCAAAAGAAATGTTCAACCCTTACTATGGTTTATTTGAGTATTCTGCAATGTAAGTATCATTATATTTAATTCCTGATATATGTCAAGAGTTAAACAGAAGTATTTATGAATTTTCCATACAATTGAAATATTGTTAATTATTTTTGTTTTAAGCAGAACAAGATGCAATAAATAATGTTTCTTAGATTGTGGTCATGTGTGTATGAGTTGTGCCTACACAATTATGTGCTTGATGTGTTCTCTCTCTGATAAATTCTGTGAAAAAAAAAATCAAAATTGAGTGAATGTGATTGTCTGTTTATATAGCTGCCTGTGGCTCAGCAATCTTCTTAACAGTTAGTTGCTCTTAACCTTACATAATTGACATTAGATAAAATCAGCATCATACAATTATGACAGATACATTGTATGGGAGGATGAAGGCAATAGAGGTCTATATACTGTGGATTTTGCTCACTCAGACTTGTCCGAATGTGCCAGGAGCAGGCATGCCGTGCTCGCTTAAGGCTGAGATGACAGAGGAACACTGGCATGTTCACCTCTCTTTGCCATCGCTGTCATAGAAGGGGTGTGTATGTTTGTGTGTGTGTGGGGGGGGGGGGGTTGTTAGTATTTTTAGTTTAAGTAGTTTGTAAGTCTAGGTATTATAGCAGTTCGGTCCAATAGGTGTAGAAACATTTGATTTTCTTTCCCAAAAATTCAAGTATGATGTCCATTTTTAATGACCACACTATCAACTGGAAGTTAAATAAAATAAAATAAAAATTGGAAACAGTTAAATCATTAGTTGTTCTGTAAATCTGCCACATTGGTTAAGTTCTCTGCCACAAGAGATTTTATACAACATACATTTTATTTCAACAATCTTCAAATTTCTGCAGGCATGTATTCATGCAATTCAACTTGCAGAGAAAGGGAAGAAATAGAATAAAACAAATACCAGAAGGGTAATTGGACCAATTGGATATGGGCACTGAAGTATGCTAAAATATTCAATGTATCACAATTGATGTAAGAGAAGTCACAAGAATTAATTGCTTCTATGATACAAGGTTTGTGTTATCATAAGTACTATGATTCTCCACTCCAATTGGTTGTGACTGAAGGAAAAAGTTGTATGAATTTAGGGTTGTCTGATCATGGTGAATGAAAATCTAGTGACGTTCTGATACTTAGACCTGTACTGATCACTAGAAATTCATTTAGTGTTTTTCAATGCAAAATTGACGCCATTGAGTAACACACACTTACTTGTGAAACATGACATATCACTGTCACTACCATTTTGAAAACTCTTCTGTACTTTGTACTTGCAGTAATGTGTGCTTTAAATCAAATCAATCCTTAAGCTACATGCTACTACATTTTCTCAATGTAATATTTGACAATCATCTAACAGTTGATTGTAAAGTCAATATAGAGTATACATTGCAACTCACTGTTAAAGACACTTGTTGAGCCACAGACACGCACTTAAAATAATCAGATTCAGACAACTTAATTTTTCGGCCATGGCATTCATCAGAAAAAGACACACATACGTTCACATAATCACTCGGATATAATAATGCACACTTGACCACCATCTGTGGCTGCTCCAGCAGAAGGCCTGACCAAAAATGTGTGCCAGTGTGACTTTTTTACATTCCTGACTATGGCTCATCAATTGCCTTTATGGGGAGTTGTTAACTATTGTCTGTTGCTGACATTCAGATTTGACAATCAAGTGTACATTGTGGACCACTCATTTCACAACAACTATTTTGAAATATGAAAACAAGAAAGGTGCAAGGAAAAAAATCAGGTTTTTTCTTTCTTCTTCTTACTTTCTCTAAAATCAACTGAGATACATTGTTGAACTGAATAAGAAGAAAAACATCATTTTAGTTACAAGCTAATTTTTTTCTCTTGGAAAGTAAAGATTTTATGAAAAAGTAAGTTTAAAAAAATTGCAATATCATGTTGGAAACAATCGGAGCAAAATGATTCGGACCTTTGGAGGTGACAGAGTCCCACCTCTAATTGACAAGGACTCCCCGGAAACGACTAGGCAAACAATATGGAATGAGATGAGGAGCTATTAATGTCATTAGGGATTACCTTGGGAAGAAGGTAGAGCTGGCAGAGGCTTAAAGTAAGATGGGGTTAGATGTTCTAGTTGTTAGTGACATTAGGGTAGGGGAGGGGGGGAGGGAGAGAGGACGAAGTCTGAGAATACAAGGTCTATCTCTCAGGAGTCAAAGCAGGAAGAGCATAGTGGGGTGTAGGGCTTTACATCAGAAAAGCAATTGAACCCAGCATAATCACGATAAGGTATGTAAATGAACGACTGATATGGATAGATTTGGCCATCTTTAGCAAGAAAATTAGGATTGTTTCAGTGTATTCTGCCCTGTGAAGGGACAGATCAAGATAATGCAGACAGGGTTTACAGTGCACTTAGTGATGTAGTTGTTAGAGTGAAGGACAAGGATAGTGTTTTGCTCATGGGTGACTTCAATTCCAGGACAGGAAATCGGACAGACGGGTATGAAAAGGTATTGGGTAAGTTTGGAGAGGATATGGAGGCCAACAGGAATGGAAAACAGCTCTTGGATTTCTGTTCCAGTATGGGCTTAGTTATCACAACTCATTTTATAAACATAAGAATATTCACCAATATACTTGGGAAGGCAGGGGAACCAGATCTGTCATCGTCTATATAACAGATCAAGAATTCAAATATATGAAACGATTATTAAGACGAAAAATTCCTAGCAGGAAAAATAAAATATAAAAAATAGACGAAGATTACTCACCAGGCGAAGGAGCACAGGTGTGACAGCATCACAAATAAATAAATGAATACACACACACACACAATCGCAAGCTTTCGCAACCCAGTTGCGTCTTCAGGCAGTAGGGAAGGACAGGGAAAAGGAAATGATGAGGGTTTTAAGGAAGGGGGTAAGGAGCCATTCCAATCCCGGGAGAGGAAAGACTTACCTTGGGGGAAAAAATGGAGGGTAAACAAATGCACACATGCCCACACATTCACACAGACACAAGTCTGCCTAGGTGTACTTGTGTCTGTGTGAATGTGTGGGCATGTGTGCATTTGTTTACCCTCCATTTTTTCCCCCAAGGTAAGTCTTTCCTCTCCCGGGATTGGAATGGCTCCTTACCCCCTTCCTTAAAACCCTCATCATTTCCTTTTCCCTGTCCTTCCCTACTGCCTGAAGACGCAACTGGGTTGCGAAAGCTTGCGATTGTGTGTGTGTGTGTGTGTGTGTATTCATTTATTTATTTGTGATGCTGTCACACCTGTGCTCCTTCGCCTGGTGAGTAATCTTCGTCTATTTTTTATATTTTAGATCAGGAATTCAGGAAGACAGTCAAGGACACGTGTGTTTTCAGAGGGTTCTTTGATGATACTGATCATTATTTAATCTACAGTGAAATTGGTTTTGTGAGGCCAAAAGTGCAAAACGTCGGGACCATATGTAGAAAGATAAGAATGGAGAAGCTTCAAGACAAGGAAATTAGGCACAAATACAGAATAGTGATATTAGAAAGGTACCGGTTAGTTGAATGTAGTCATTTACAGTCTTTGGAACGGGAATGGACAAGGTACAGTGACACACTACTAGAAGTAGCTAGAGAATGTCTTGGAACAGTAGTGTGTAAAGGCAGGAAGAAGCAAACAGCTTGGTGGAATGCCACAGTCAAGGGAGCCTGTAAAAAGAAAAGAAGGCATTTCAATAATGGCTCCATACTAGAAATCAGGCAGACAGAAAAAGTTACGTTGAAGAAAGAAACAAAGCCAAACGGGTAATTGCAGACTCCAAGCAGAAATTATGAAAGACTAGAAATAAGCTAGAAGCTATGGGTCAAACTGCGGGAAAACCGTTCTGGAGTGTAGTCAGCAATCTTCAGAAGGGAGGGGAGAAGGAATTAATAAGTGTTTCGGACAGGTCAAGAAAGCTGCTAGTGAATCCTGTTGATGCCTTAGGCAGGTGGAGGGAATATTATGAAGAATTGCTCAATGTAGGTTAAACATACATTGATGTGTCAGATTTTGAGGTAGATTGGGATAAGAATGATAGAAACAGGATCACATTGGAGGAAGTGGAGAGAATGGTCAATAAATTGTAGTGCAATGAAGTGGCCGGGGTGGATGAAATTAAGCCAGATCTCGTCATATACAGTGCAATGTCTTATATCAAATGGTTACACAGGGTAATTGAGAAGGCGTGGGAGTCGGGACAGGTTCCATTGGACTGGACAAAAGTGGTAATCATGCTACTTTTTAAACATGAAAACAGAAAAGATTGTACCTCTTTAATTAGTATTGTAGGCAAAATATTCTCAGGTATTGTTCAAAGGAGAGTATAAGTGTTATTTGAGGACAAGTTGGACGAAAATCAGTGTGGGTGTAGGCCACTTAGAGGATGTCAAGACCAGATCTTTAGCTTATGGCAGATAATGGAGAAGTGCCACGAGTGGAACAGGGAATTGTATAAATGTTTTATAGATCTAGAAAAGGCTTATGACCATGTTTGTAGGAGAAAGCTGTTAAGTTATACAAGATTATGGAATAGGGGGCAAACTGCTGCAGGCAATTAAAGGTCTTTACATAGACTGTCAGGCAGGAGTTACAGTATACGGCAAATTAAGTCCATGGTTCAGGGTAGTTTCAGGGGTAAGACAAGGCTGTAACCTGTCACCACTGTTGTTCCTACTGTTCATGGATCATGTGTTGAAAACAGTAGACTGGCAGGGCAGGATTAAAATAGGTGAAAACAAAATAAGCAGTCTAGCATATGCGCATGACTTGGTTGTAATGGCAGATTCGATTGAAAGGTTGCAAACTAATATTTCAGAGCTCGATCAGAGGTGTAAGGGTTATGATATGAAGATCAGCATCTCCAAAACAAAAGTAATGTCTGTGGGAAAGAGATTTAGACAGATTGAGTGCCAAATAGGGGGAACAAAGTTAGAACAGGTAGACAGTTTCAGGTACCTAGGATGTATTTTCTCTCAGGATGGTAACATAGTGAAAGAACTGGAATCAAAGTGTAGCAAAGCTAGTAGAGTGAGTCCTCAGCTAATATATTCTCTCTTTTGCAAAAAGGAAGTAAGTACCAAGACTAAATTAGCAGTGCACCACTCTGTCTTTCAGCCAACTTTATCATATGGGAGTGAAAGTTGGGTGGACACAGGTTACCTTATTCATAAGGTAGAGCTTAGTAGCAAGAATGATTGCAGTTACTAATAGATGGGAGCAATGGCAGGAGGGTGTCCATAATGAGGAAATCAAAAGAAAACTGGGAATGAACTCCGTAGATGAAGCAGTTAAGAGCGAACAGGTTGAGATGGTGGGGTCACGTTACATGTATGGGAGAAGCAAGGTTAACCTAAGAGACTCATGAGCTTGGTAGTGGTGGGTAAGAGGAGACCAAGGAGAAAGTACTTAGATTTGGTGAAGAATGATTTTGAAGTAACAGGCTTGACATCAAACAAGGCATAAATGTTAGCATTGAATAGGGGATTCTGGAGGAATTTTATTAGAGGTCCTATGCTCCAGACCGAATGCTGAAAGGCATAATCGGTCTCTGATGATGATGATGATGAGACTTACATTCTTAAAGTGTTTATAAAGCATGAAAATCAGATTAGACATCAGACATACCACACATTGGGGAAAATATTATAATGGCTCTTAGTGTGCTCTCTGACATCAGCAAGTCTACCATGAAAGTAAGTGCTTTGTGCACCTTTTAATTCAAGCAAATATGGATGCAAAATGCATACTGCCAGAAAGACTGGGATCTGCAGTCAGGTGATTTGTATGACCATGTTACTGTAAGCACACAAATATTAAACATGGTGGTTGTGTATGTGTATAGTTGTCTGAGTGATTGCATGTGTATGTTTCTTTTTCTGATGAAGGCCATGGCCGAAAATTTAAGTTGTGAGAATATGATGATCTATTTTCGTGTCTGTCAGCATCTCGGCGAGCCTCTTTACAGTGAGTTGTTACCGATCCTCCATTATTGACATATTAAATAAAGATTTTGATGATGGACACCCGTCTGTTACATTTAAAATCAATTGCATATAACCTTTATAAACATTCATCTGTAGCCAAAACAGTCTAATAATTGAAGATTGCACAAAAAATGAGAGGTCTTTATACATTGTCCTGATAAATTACCTGAATACTGAACAAAATCCCCTTGTGATATACATCTAAATCTTCATGGATACTCTGCAAATCACATTGAAGTGCATGGCAGAGGAGTCATCAAACGACCTTTACGATATTTCTCTACAGATCCACTGTCTAATAGCTCGGGGGGAAAAGGAACACCTACATCTTTCTGCTTTCAATCTGATTTCTCTTATTTTATTATGATGGTCATGTCTCCCTATGTAGTTTGGTGCTAACAATATGTTCACATTCTGAATAAAAAGTTGGTGAAAGAAATTTTGCAAATAGATATTGCCACAACAAATAACGCCTTTCTTTCAATAATTTGTACCCCAACTGATGTATAATTTCTGTGACACACTCTCCCTTGTATCACGATAATACAAAACAAGCTGCCCTTCTCTGAATTTTCTCTAAATCGTCTGTCAGTCCCCCCTGGTGTCAAACCCACAATGTGCAGCAATACTACAAAATAGGAGGCACAAGTGTAGTATAGGCAGTTTCTTCAGTACAACGGTTGCATATTCTAAATGTTCTGCCAATGAAATATAATCTTTGGTTCACCCTCCCTACAATATTTTTTGTGTTCTTTCCAATTTAAGTTGTTTGTAATTGTTACTCCTAGGTATTCAGTTGAATTTACGGCCTCTAGGTTTGACTAGTTTATCATGTAACTGAAGTTTAATGGATTCTTTTAGTCACCATATGGATGACCTCACACTTATCGTTATTAAGAGTCAATTGCCAGATTTTGCACCATGCAGATATCTAAATCATTTTGCAGTTACCTTTGATCTTCTGGTGAATTTACTAATCCATAAATGACAACATTATCCGCGAACAGTTTAAGAGACTACTCAGGTTGTCTCCTAAGTTGTTTATAAAAATAAGGAACAGCAGGGATCCTGTAACATTTCGCTGGGGAACGACAGGTATCACTTCTGTTCTACTCGACATCTTACCGTCAATTACAATGTATTGTGTCCTTTCTGACAGGAAATTGTGAATCCAATCCCACAACTGTGGCAGTATTCCATAGGCAAGCAATTTGATTCGAAAACACTTGTGAGGTACAGTGGCAGAAGCCTTCTGGAAATCTAGAAATACAGTGTTTAATATCCCTTGTCAGTAGCATCCATCACATCATATGAGTAAAGAGCTGGCTGTGTTTCACAAGAACTATACTTTGTAAATCCATGTTGACTATGGAACAATAGGTTGTGCTCTTTGAGGTAGTTAACAATATTTGAGATGTTGTAAAATCCTGCTGCAAATTTTGTGGATCACTCCTATTGCCTTTCTTGAATATTGAACATTTGCTGAGCAAACGATTGTATACAATACATAGGTATGGGGCTATTGCACCAGCATACTGTGAAAGGAACCTAATTGGTATACATTCAGGACTGGGAGACTTAATTTTGTTAAGTGATTTGTTTTATTACTCCATGGATATTTACTTCCAAATTAAGCTGTTCTTGATAGGAATTCTGGAGTATTTGCTTCTTCATCTTTAGTGAAGGAATTTCGGAAAGCTGTGTAAAGCAATTCTGCTTTAGCAGAACTGTCATCAGTAGCATCATCATTTCTGTCATGTAGTTAAGGTGGTGGTAGCATTTTCCCACTAGTATACTTCACATACGAGCAGATAGTTTTAGATCTATTGATTGTACTGTCCCCTCAGGGGGCTCAAAATTCAGTTGTTGAGTACGGACTTGGCGAACCTGGGGTCTGATAAGTGCCAACAGTCCTCTGTAACCTCCAAGTAGGCTTCAATGACCACCATGGACCCAGTGGTAGAATTTCATTTGTCCGGAGACCAGGTATCTTGGCTTTACTGCCTGGGTTGTGAGGATGGTAAAACCTCTCTAAAAAGAAACCTAAATCCTAATGTGAGCTTCGCGCCGAGGGGATGCATGGCTGTAGAGGCAGAAAAGTTGTAAGCGGGCGACCTCTGAGGAATCTGCCACACCTCAGATGCATTAGGCTTGCCCAGCCATCTGGGGTTCTGCCTTGGGCGATAATGTTTTCCTAGTTACTCGTGGGATACCCATGGAGTCTTTTCAGTTTTTTTCTGATGCTCCTGGAGGATTGTATGGGACACCGGTGAGCACTCTTCCCCGTCCAAACAAGCAAAGTCATGAGGGCAGCTCTCCTGAGTGTGATTCTCCAAAACTGATTTAGTCAGAGGAACAGGGCACAAATGTGTCAATGTTTTTAAAGGAGTGGAGGGTTCCTTTGCGAATGTGTCCCCGTTCTACATTCAGAAGGCACTTGATGGGGTTACGAGTGGTTTGAAGTACATAAAGAGGCTTTGTAACAGTACGCTGCTGAGCGAAACTGCGACCTTTCGTCAATTACAGAAACTTCTTCAGGCAAAATCTCTGGGTGAATACCCAACTATTGCAAAAGTGCATGAAACCTTAAATTCTTGGCGCGGGGTGGTCTCACATGAAGATCTCGTGAACAAAGATGTCAGTGTTCTACAACAGGAAGGGGCTAGTGAAGGTGTCACAGAAGTGCATACTGTAATGTAAAGAGTGAATGGAAATCTTGACAACTTCTACCTTCATCTTAAAGTTTAATTCACAAGTCCTGCCCAGTCATATTAAGGCTGGATTCTTACATCTAAAGGTTCGTCCTTTTTATTCAAACCCCCTTGTGATACTTCAAGTGCCAACGGTTAGTCCATACTACGGTTGCATGCAACGGTCGTGCTACATGTGGGAACTGTGGAACTGCACCTCTCCACCAATATATGTTAATTGCTCCAACTCTCGTCCAGTTTGGCATAGAGATTGCCCCCACCGACAAGGAAGAGGAAAAAATTCGTTGTGTACCTTATGTCGAGGCAAAGAAGCAGTTTCAAGCTGTGCAACCTCCATCATTCATTACGTTATTTGCATCAACTGTGAAACAGCATGCGGCCAAAGTTAATATATGCTACGGCATATTAATTCAGAGTCTAAGACTGTTCTCCTTAACTTTTTCAATCAGTTATGGACAGACGAGGTATACTCCATCCCCTGGAGGGTATCCATCATGATACCCATTCTTAAACTGGGGAAGGATCGCACCCTCCTTGATAGCTATCGTAGTATTGCTTTAGCTAGGTGTGTCAGTAACACGCTTGAATGAATGATCAACTCGAGACTTGTTTGGACTCTCAAATTCGGAACCTCCTTAGTCGTATCTAGTGTGGGTTTTCCTGGGATTGCTCCACTCTTGATAACCTCATCTTCCTGAAAGCGACTATACAGGTGGTGTGCCTGCAAAGGCAGCACCTAATATCAATCTTCTTCGACATTCACAAGGCACATGACACTACGTGGCGACACAATATCATAAGGCAGTTGCATGAATGGGGGTTTTCAGGGAAGCCTTTCCAGTTTTCTGTATTCCTTTCTTGCTGACCATTGATTTCAGTACAGAGTTAGAAATGCTCTTTCCGATAAATTTCCTTAGATTCACAGAATTCTGCAGGGGAGTATTTTAAGTGTAACTTTGTTTGCAATTGCGATCAGCGGTATAACACCTATTGTAAGGAATCCTGTGCAGTGTTCCTTGTATGTGGATGACTTTTCTGTGTTCTGCTCCTCTTCTAGTCCTGCTTGTGCTTCACACCAGTTACAGATGACACAAGACTAGAAGGCTAGTCTGCTTGAACAGGTTTTAACTTCTCCACTGAGAAAACTGTGTGCATTTATTTTAATCGTGGTCATTCACTTTTTACCTCCCCCCTCCCCTCCACACACACACACACACACACACACACACACACACACACAACCCTACTGCTTTCGGATATTTGGGATACTGTTTTACATTTTCAGGATACAGTGTGGTTCCTGGGTATCTTATTTGATAGCAAACTTACTTAGCTGCCCCACCTCAAGGAGCTCAAAATCAGAGTCTTTAAAGCACTGGGCATAATGAAGTGCTTGAATGGGAAAAATTGAGGTGCAGACAGATCCTGCTTGCTGCAATTTTATAAGGGTTTCGTGTGCTCCCGTCTCAACTACAGTAGTGTGGTCTATGGCTTGGCATCCCCAACATCTCTCAAGATGTTGGATTCTGTGCACCATGAGGGTATCAGACTGGTCACAGGAGCCTACAGGACAAGCCCTATACCTAGCCTGTGCGTAGACCCTGTGTGTTAGCAGGAAACTGTTCAAGCTGATGGAGGTTCTGTAATGGTGTGGGGCATGTGCAGTTAGAGTAATGTAGAACCCCTGATATGTCTAGATATGACTCTGGCAAGAGACTTGTAGATAAACATCTGGGCAGATCACCTGCACCCATACATAGCCATTGAACAATCCAATGGCCTTAGCAGGACAATATGGCACCCCACACCTCCAGAATTGTTAGTGGCTCCAGGAACACACTTCTGGATTTAAAAACCTCTGCTGGCCACCAAATTCCTCAGTCATTGTTGAGCATATCTGGGATGACTTGCAGTATGCTGTTCAGAAGGGATCTCCACCACCTCATACTCTTATGTATTTATGAACAGCCCTGCAGGATGCATTGTCTTAATTCCCTACAGCACTACTTCAGACATTAGTCAAGTGTTTGCCACATCTTATTGTGGCTATTCTGTTTGGTCATGGGGGTCCTAAACAATATTAGGCATGTGTACTGGTTTCTTGGTTCTTCAGTGTACATCCTCCTTGCAGTTGGAATTTCCAGTCCTTTAATATTTCCATATAGCTTAATGTACTGTTGTTTTTTTAAGTTTGTGCACTTACACCTTACTCATGAATGTGTGTGCACATATGTAATATTTTTCCTAAGTGCTTTTGTAAGCACACAAAGTACAATATTGTTCCAGGTACAAAAACCATAGTTACAAAGGTAGGGCCAAAAAGACGCACATTTCATCCTGCAAGATGAACTCTTTAGAAATGGAGTCAACTTTCTGAATAAGCTAAGATCCTAGGTATTATCCCAATGGGCTTTGTTTCCAAGTAATTGACAAAAAAGCATTATAGCCTTGAAAATAATGCTGCTATTTGAAACTTCACATTGGTGTGGCGCTTAAGTGGCTAGTATTCTGAAGGTTTTGGGTTAAAGTATCATCAGGATGTCGCTATTTTTTAAAAACCTTTATTGGAATTACTTCGATCATTAGTTTTATTCTATTAATCAAAATATTTATATACAAGTCCAACTTAAATGTCGATAATGTAATTCGTACAGGTTGCTACTCGCTGTAAAGTCAATATCGTAGCCAAAAAGACACACAAAAAAGACAATCACATTCTTACAACTTATAGTCTCGGCCACAGTCTTCATCAGAAAAAGGAAACATATACAAAATCATTCTGGAACAATGCACTCAAAAGTGACCACTGTGTCTCAGTGAAAATCTTTACAGTTGAGTTGCAGTTTAAATACAAGGAAGTATCAAATATAAATGGGATTTTATTTTTTATTTACATTTATTTATTGAAACTCACGAGGCACTTACAATTTATTTTTCCACATAGTTTCTTAATTTGGAAATACATTTGTTCCAGGGTATGGGCAGCTTTTTGGATGCCCTTGTTGTAAAAAGAACTGGGTTGTGGTACCAGCCAGTTGTGCACAAACTCATCCACGCTGTTGTCACCTTCAAATCATTGCCCCCCTATAGTATTTTTAATCAGCAAAATGCCTCACCAATTGCAGGAAAAAAACTGTTGAAAGAACCTTGACAGCTGACAGTCAAGTCTTTGCTTTCACCGGTGCTGCCTACCCTTTCCTCCACCATTATTTACTGGCTTGGTTGGATTCAAGAGTGTAATAGTGCACCCATTTTCTGTCGCAGGTTATAATTCAACACAAAATGCATCACCTCCTTCTGCAAACCTTGCCTTAAGCCTCTGACAGACCTCCAACATTCTCAACTTTAGATTTTTGGTCAAAATGTGAGGACCCATCTGGAACACTCTTTGTGGAACTGTAGATCATTTTTGATGATTGCTTGACAATTCCCTTAGCTGATTCCAACTTCTTTTGCAATTTGTGATTCTGTGTCTTATCAATTGAATCCATAATGTTGCTCATAGGATGGCAGTTGTGTTGCTGCTTTTCCACACATTGTAGTCCTTCCTTGAACTTTTATTCTAGGCTTACACAGGAACCCTTGACAATGTTTGATACCTGAACTGTGCAGTCAGTCTCCAGCAAATTTCTGCCTCTGTAACTCCTTCACGAGCACAAAATTTTATAATTGTGCATTGCAGAGCTGAACTTTGCACATGTGGCTCCAACAAAATGAGCAGTACTGAAGAAAATGTGGGAAATATTTAACAGCACACTTGCCCTACTCCCAGCAGTCCCACATAAAAGTAACAAAAGCTCACAGCTAGTCCTACCAACTGTTGATACTCAGGAACACACATCCCATTTATATTTGATCCCATATTGTATATGTTTCTACCAGTGCTCTACACCACAGTTATATGGCATGCTAAAGGGCTTGTTTTATATGTATTCCACCTAGGACTTCACAAATTCAATTACATTTTTTATCCGCTCCTTCTCCCTCCCTTTCTTGTATTCTCTCACTACTTACCTTCCCATGAGATGCTTCTCTTAAGTCTGTTAATTTCTTATCAGTCATATTAAAAATTTTTAGTGCTGTGACAGCTTCAAAGAACCACTTAGTTGCTCTCCCAAGTAAGAGGGTGACATGTTAACTGTTCAGTTACTATATCCTAGCATGTAATAAGTTTTTGTATGCCTTCTTCATAGAAGGTTGCCACATGTGTATTATACCATGTTAACATGTTCTTTCAGTTCATCATCATCGTTGAAGTGTTGACCACCAAGGACAGATTTTAGGTATAAGAAGAGATGAAAGCGCTAGGAGCGAGGTCCAGGTTGTACGGCGGATAATCTAACATGCCCCAGTGAAATGCCCATAAGAGTTGTTTGGTCACATTCGCCGTGTGAGGTCGGGCATTATCATGGAAAACTACAACACATTTTGGGAGTAATCTACTGAGGATTGTCCCATGTTATGTGCCGCAATTTCTTAATGATCTCACAATAATAACCATGTGCACTAATTGTTTGGCCAGTAAAATACCTTTTCTGTCCCAAAAAACGATGCACACGACTTTTCGAGGTGTCAAGATTTGCTTAGGCTTAACCTTCATTGGGAATGAAGGGTACCTCCATTCCACTGATTGCTGTATTGTTTTAGGGGTGTTATATGATACCCAAGTTTCATCCCCCATGACTATCTGAGAAAGACAACCTTCTTCTTCTTCATTGTAGCATTTCAAAAACTGTAGTGCACTGGCCATTCGTTGTTTTTTTGTGTTGTTCAGTAAGAATTTTGGTACCTAACGTGAGCCAAGTTTTCGAAATTACAGTTTTTCAGTAACAATTTCATGAATTAGTGATTGTGAGATTTGCGGAACTTCCATAGCAAGGGCATTAAGTATAAATTTATGATTGTACTTAACCGTTCTTCAATAGGGTATATTCCTGTATTAAAAATATGGTTTGAATTGTTGTTGTTACGAATTATTATAACATTCAGATAGCATTTTCGCTCATTATTCTTACAAAACATCTCTTATTTTTACATAATTAAAGGTTAAAAATCATTTAATTTCACGATTAGATCACGTGATCGAAAATGCTCTGTTATTGGCTGAAGTACTGGTGACGTCACAGACCACTAGGAGGCGGCAACTAGTAGGCGGAGGTGTATCGTTATTAGAGTTTTCTTAATTTCTCAGCATAAAGTTTAGTTTTTTCGTGATGTAAATGCGTTTATAGCTTTTATGGAAAGATCGAAAAGAATTATGTGAAGGCTGACTGCCGAAACCTCCCTTCAGTTGATACATTTATGGTATCTTCATTCTTCAAAAATAATCCAAATTTTTGTGTGTCAGAAATGAGAAATGTGAAAAATGCATTGTAAGTAACGCATACCTACATTTTAAAGGTAATTATTGCTACAGATATTTTATAACATTGAGAGAAAGTACTTTCTATCCAGGAAGTCTCAAGTGATTATGTTGGCATCATCAACAACACAATAGAAAATATTTACCAAGATGTGCGGACCACATAGAACGACTCGATTAGTGTATCGTACAGACCATGAAGGAAATAAATAATGCTGTTGCTGCTGTATTATTGACAGGTTCCTGTATGTACCCTTGTCCGGCCAGTAAAACTAATTTCCCTCATAGAGCCAAGGTTTCATGACAAAATATTTGCTTTGTCGCGTGATTGGCTAATGGCGACGTCATATGATTCTCGTTATTTAGCATTTGCTGCCAGCATTATCACAGGAGGCCGCCGGGATAGTTGGTTAAATTTAAGCCAGTAAAGCACGCAGTTAAGGGAGTAATTTGATTTTTAACTACTTCCATAATTGTAGCGAGGTGTAACATCAAAACCTGTAAAATACAGCAAAATGCCTTCTTTTGTATATTTATACAATATCTCCAAAGTCTAGAACCGGGACAGCGGAAGCGTCGGCAGAGTTTTCATATCGCTCGTAGGTTGGCAACAGGCATTTCGCGTAGCCAAAGGCATGTCACATAAATGATGGAATAAATTTATAGTGCCAGAATTAAAGCAATTTTCTCGTTTGTTGTTTTTGTGAGTGAATGTTTGCAATTGTGTGCCAATTTCTGCCAGTTTCAGTTACAAGTGACAGTACACTACAGACTTTGTTATCTAATCTGGTGGTTCTTGATGATCTAATAAGTAACAAATGTTGTATTCTGAATTGGGTAGTGATTAATTTTTGCGAAATAAACTTCACAACATGACATTACTATGATTTTTGCTTCAATATACGCATTTTTGGGTTACACTTTTAATAGTATTTAAACTTGCATATTACGAAAGTTTAAAGGCTAAATGAATCGGCGCATTAAGGACCTCTCCCATATACGTATTTTACGATAAGGTATGTTCTAGTAAAGTAGCCAGAAGGGCATTGTCGATGTATAAAATGATTACTCGTTATTGAAACGGTTGTTTGATTAAGACCTACTGGCGATAGAAGTGCACTTACTGGTGATAAATAATCAGTGTTATACTTTATAGTGGGCTAAAACAATATTTGTGTTGTACTTTCACCAAATATATAGATACCGATTTTACGAATATTATAGACGAAAAATTCCTAGTAGGAAAAATTATATATAAAAAATAGACGAAGATTACTCACCAGGCGAAGGAGCGCAGGTGTGACAGCAACACAAATAAATAGAACACACACACACACACACACACACACACACACACACACACACACACACACACACACACACTCGCGCGCACACACACACACTCGCACACAAACGCTAGCTTTCGCAGCCCAGCTGCTTCATCAGGCACCCTCTCCTTCCCTTCAGCCTGATGAAGCAGCTAGGCTGCGAAAGCTAGCGTTTGTGTGTGTGTGTGTGTGTGTGTGTGTGTGTGTGTGTGTGTTCTATTTATTTGTGTTGCTGTCACACCTGCGCTCCTTCGCCTGGAGATAACAATTTTAATTACATATAAATCGTAGGCGTGAACATCACGAAGTTATACTTCGCAAATGCAAACATCAGCTCATTAACCTACACATAATACTAGTTTACACCTTTGCAGTAGAAAAGACTGATACTTAACAGTGAACTAATGGAATAATATTAAGTGTTTGCTTAAATCAAAATGATCCTCACAGAAATAAACATGAAGTGGCCGCTATTTCATTTGAACCTCTTCGAGCAAGTGTCAATCACATTTTGTGCATCTTCTCAATTTTTGGAACTCGCAAAAACAATTTTCTGGTGTCTTTATAGATATATTGCTACAGTGAGGAACTACGCAATATTTGTAGGTCATTTTGCGAACGTGTATGCCCAAACAATACAACACTATTTGTGTATCTTACGAGAGCAGTATCAGCATCGTGATTTGTGATGTCACAGGCATCATGAGACTCAAATGTAGCGTTTTAGCGGGCTTTCAAATTATTTGAATTTCTTTTAGTTTTTCTTTTAAAAGTATTGATATTAAAGTGGTAAAAAAGCATGTTTGGAGTATAATATGACATAATTAACAATTTTAACAATTTCCAGAAAACAGTCAAATACCCTATTATATGAACCATTTCATCAGTAACCACAGACGGGCATCCATTTCGTTCTACATCATGCACTTTATCGCGTTCTTCATTGAGCAGTCTGACCCATCTTCTAACCATTGAATCACTCATAGCACTTTGCCCATAAACCTCATAGATTTGATGATGAATTTCCTTTTAACTTTCTTTGCATTTAGAAAACGAATCACAGATCAGATTTCACACGTGGGCAGCATTTTAAATTATGGCCGACATTGTAAAGAAGCATTACAAAGCACACATCGACAGCAGTGATCTGAAAATGGCATACCTGTCTTCTCCTTCAGGAAGAGTAACTGCTGCGCAAGCTCAGAACTGCCATCGTAGCACTGCTACATATAGAAACAGAAACGGAACTTACTTTGTGGACGACCCTCACATTACCATAGTAAACCATCAGAGAAATTGCTGGTATGGTGATTCTATTACTAGAAAGTATTACTGTGAAGAAATTCTTACAATGAATACTCTCTATGTGAAGCACATTGATTGTCATCTTTCTTCATAACATATGTTTGTATGGGATACACAATAATGTCAAATTATATAGTAACTTTGTCGTAACTCTCGTGTGTGTAGCATTTACTCCTTGTGAGACATAAAACTAGTTGGGAGACAATATTGAAAACAATGCTGAAAGTTAAAGATGATTTATTTCATATTTCTTATGATGGGAGCCAGTCACCTATTATAGTACTGAATTTTATAATGTTAAAATGTGTCTCTTATTCAGGTTACTTTTTTTTTTTTTTCAGGGATAATTATACCCTCCAGATCAATCCATTTTCAGGTTTATGTAATGAAGAACATTTGAATTACTTCAGATTTATTGGCCGAATTGCGGGAATGGCTGTCTATCATGGTAAATTGCTTGATGGTAAGTTATTGGAAACAAATACATTTTTTGTAAACAAAAAATACAGTACTTCCTATATTTCTTCGTAGTATCTGAAGACATAGTTTACCTTACAGAGATAATGTAAATAAACCGTAATTTTAAAGAGGATCATTGTATTCACTGAAATACTGAAATTCATCTACAAAACTGTGTTTCAATTATTTCATTAGTACCTAATAAGTTTTGATATATATATATATATATATATATATAAAATATAAAAAATAGACGAAGATTACTCACCAGGCGAAGGAGCACAGGTGTGACAGCATCACAAATAAATAAATGAATACACACACACACACACACAATCGCAAGCTTTCGCAACCCAGTTGCGTCTTCAGGCAGTAGGGAAGGAGAGGGAAAAGGAAATGATGAGGGTTTTAAGGAAGGGGGTAAGGAGCCATTCCAATCCCGGGAGAGGAAAGACTTACCTTGGGGGAAAAAATGGAGGGTAAACAAATGCACACATGCCCACACATTCACACAGACAACTTGTGTCTGTGTGAATGTGTGGGCATGTGTGCATTTGTTTACCCTCCATTTTTTCCCCCAAGGTAAGTCTTTCCTCTCCCGGGATTGGAATGGCTCCTTACCCCCTTCCTTAAAACCCTCATCATTTCCTTTTCCCTCTCCTTCCCTACTGCCTGAAGACGCAACTGGGTTGCGAAAGCTTGCGATTGTGTGTGTGTGTGTGTGTATTCATTTATTTATTTGTGATGCTGTCACACCTGTGCTCCTTCGCCTGGTGAGTAATCTTCGTCTATTTTTTATATTTTATTTTTCCTGCTAGGAATTTTTCGTCTTAATATTCGTATCATATATATATATATATATATATATATATATATATATATATATATATATATATATAAAATATAAAAAATAGACGAAGATTACTCACCAGGCGAAGGAGCACAGGTGTGACAGCATCACAAATAAATAAATGAATACACACACACACACACACAATCGCAAGCTTTCGCAACCCAGTTGCGTCTTCAGGCAGTAGGGAAGGAGAGGGAAAAGGAAATGATGAGGGTTTTAAGGAAGGGGGTAAGGAGCCATTCCAATCCCGGGAGAGGAAAGACTTACCTTGGGGGAAAAAAAGGAGGGTAAACAAATGCACACATGCCCACACATTCACACAGACACAAGTACACCTAGGCAGACATACTGTAGAAAGCAAAGAAGTTAAGTTATAGAAGTTAAGAAGTTAGACAGAGATACCACTTGAGGCAGAGGCTCTGTCCAGAGAACTGATGCAAAGATGTTAAGAAGGTGGGTGGGAATTCAAATTTAGCGGAGGTTGAGACCAGGTGGGCAACGGGAAGAGAGAATATGCTGAAGGGCTAGTTCCCATCTCCGGAGTTCTGAAGGATTGGTGTCAGTGGGAAGTATCCAGATAACCCGGACGGTGTAGCACTGTGCCAAGATGTGCTGGCCGTGCACCAATGCGTGTTTAGCCACAGTGCTACACCGTCCGGGTTATCTGGATACTTCCCACTGACACCAATCCTTCAGAACTCCGGAGATGGGAACTAGCCCTTCAGCATATTCTCTCTTCCCGTTGCCCACCTGGTCTCAACCTCCGCTAAATTTGAATTCCCACCCACCTTCTTAACATCTTTGCATCAGTTCTCTGGACAGAGCCTCTGCCTCAAGTGGTATCTCTGTCTAACTTCTTAACTTCTATAACTTAACTTCTTTGCTTTCTACAGTATGTCTGCCTAGGTGTACTTGTGTCTGTGTGAATGTGTGGGCATGTGTGCATTTGTTTACCCTCCTTTTTTTCCCCCAAGGTAAGTCTTTCCTCTCCCGGGATTGGAATGGCTCCTTACCCCCTTCCTTAAAACCCTCATCATTTCCTTTTCCCTCTCCTTCCCTACTGCCTGAAGACGCAACTGGGTTGCGAAAGCTTGCGATTGTGTGTGTGTGTGTGTGTATTCATTTATTTATTTGTGATGCTGTCACACCTGTGCTCCTTCGCCTGGTGAGTAATCTTCGTCTATTTTTATATATATATATATATATATATATATATATATATATATATATATAATGACCGGCTCGTCGAGAGAAACAAATAAAATCACACACATACAAGCTTTCGCCACCACTGGCAGCTTCTTCAGGAAAAAGAGGAAAAAAGGGGAGGAAAAGGGAAGGATATGGGTTTTAAGGAAGTGGAAAAGGAGTCATTCCAATCCCAGGAGTGGAAGGACTTACCTTAGGGGGAAAAAAGGAAGGTAAACAAATACACACACACTCAGACATATCGAAACGCAAACACACCTAGACAGACATCAAGATACACAATTATATAAATTGTTGTATTACAAAAGTCATTGTGTTTATTGTAGGGTGTCAGGTGGAGTCTGTGTGTACGTCCTTAACTCTGTTTATAGCAAACCTGTGCCCCATTCAAACTTCTTGAGAAGCTGTGGCTCTCATGGTAACGATACTACATGAAATAACTGTCTATTGCGCATGGCACCTGCTTGGCTATTGACTTGTCGGTTTGCAGCCCTGGTCACCTACCAGCTGTCCCCTCGAGTATACACAATAATTTGTGTGGTAGGGGTCACTTTCTTATCTTTCTTTCACTACCCCATCATCAATGCTCTGGACATATTCCCTGATTGATTTTAAACAAAGCAAACTGGGAATAATTCAGCCCTGCAGCCACTGTAGTATCTCTCCCACATGACTCCTGCAGCGAAATTGAGACATACTTCCTGTGAGTTGGTCTGGGTAGAGGTTATTCCTAACAACCGGAATAAATTAATAATTGGATCTTTTTATCGGCCCCCTGACTTAGACGATGCGGTTGCCGAAATGTTCAAAGAAAGCTTGAATCACATTTCAAATAGGTATCCGAAGCATACTGTTATAATCGGTGGCGACTTTAATTTACCCTCGATATGTTGGCATAATTACGTATTCAAAACCGGCGGCAAATATAAAACATCGTCCGAACTAGTTCTGAATGCTTCCTCTGAAAACAGTTCTGAATGCTTCCTCTGAAAACTACTTCGAACAGTTAGTTCATGAACCCACTAGAATAGTAAGTGGTTGCGAAAATACCCTTGATCTCCTAGCAACAAATAATCCTGAGCTAGTAAAGAGCATCAAAACAGATACAGGGATTAGTGAACATCGAATTGTAGTAGCGAGACTGAATGTTGAAATGCCCAAATGCACCACAAATAAACAAAAAAGAAATCTATTCAATAAAGCAGATAAAAATTCGCTTCACGCTTTCCTGAGTGATAGTCTCCAGTCTTTCAAAACTAATAATGCGAGTGTAGATCAGTTGTGGCTTACTTTCAAAGACATAATATCAGTAGCAATCAAGAGATTTATACCAAATAAATTAATAAAAGAGGGGGCTGACCCCTCGTGGTACACAAAACAGGTCAGATCACTGTTGCAGAAACAAAGAAAAACGCATGCAAAATTTAAAAAGACACAGAATCCACAAGACTGGCAATCCTTTACTGAAACTCGCAACCTAGCGAGGACTTTAATGCGAGAAGCCTATAGTAGTTACCACAACGAAATCCTGTCTCGTAATCTTGCAGAAAATCCAAAGAAATTCTGGTAATATGTGAAGTACACTAGCGGCAAAACACAAACAATACCTTCACTACGCGATAGCAATGGTAATACTACCGACGGCAGTACTGCTAAGGCAGAATTACTAAACACAGCTTTCCGAAATTCTTTCACGAAAGAAGACGAAGTGAACACTCCAGTATTCAATCCAAGAACAGCTTCCAGCATGCGAAACTTAGAAGTAGATGTTCCTGGAGTAGTAAAACAACTTAAGTCACTAAACAAAAATAAATCTTCCGGGCCAGATTGTATACCAACTAGATTCCTCTCAGAGTATGCTGATGAAATAGCTCCGTACTTAGCTATAATTTACAACCGATCAGTCAGCGAAAGATCCGTACCCAAAGACTGGAAAGTTGCCCAAGTTACTCCAATATTCAAGAAAGGCAATAGGAGTGATCCCCAAAATTACAGGCCTATCTCATTCATGTCGATTTGCAGTAGGATTTTGGAACATATACTTTGTTCGAATATTATGAACTACCTCAAAGAGAACGACCTATTAACCAGTTGTCAACACGGATTTAAAAAGTATCACTCTTGCAAAACACAGCTTGCCCTTTATTCACATGAAGTATTAAGTGCCATCGACAAGGGATCTCAAATCGATTCCATATTTCTGGATTTCAGGAAGGCTTTTGACACTGTACCCCACAAGCGGCTTCTTACGAAATTGCGTGCTTATGGAATATCTCCCCAATTGTGCGATTTGATTCACGATTTCCTATCAGAAAGAACACAGTTTGTTGTAATTGATGGTAAGTCATCGAGTAAAACAGAAGCGATATCTGGCGTTCCACGGGGAAGCATTATAGGTCCATTACTCTTCCTCGTGTTTATAAACGATTTAGGAGACAATCTGAATAGCTCCCTTAGACTGTTCGCGGATGATGCTGTCGTTTATCGGTTAGTGAAGTCAATTGAGGATCAAAAGCAACTGCAAAGCAATTTAGACAAAATTTCTGAATGGTGCGAAAATTGGCAATTGACACTAAATAAAGAAAAGTGTGAAGTAATACACATGACCACTAAAAGAAATCTGCTGAACTTTAATTACGCGATAAATCAGTCAAACCTTAAGGTTGTAGATTCTACCAAATACCTAGGAGTTACAATTACGAACAACTTTGACTGGAGAGAACACATAGAAAATATTGTGGGGAAGGCGAACCAAAGGTTACGTTTCATCGGCAGAACGCTTCGAAGATGCAACAGCTCCACCAAAGAGACTTCCTACATCACACTTGTGTGTCCTCTCCTGGAGTACTGTTGCCACTTGTGGGACCCTCACCAGGTGGGACTGATGGAAGACATTGAGAAGGTTCAGAAAAGGGCAGCTTGTTTTGTTTTATCACGTTACGGGGGGGAAAGTGTCACGGAAATGTTGCAGGAATTGGGGTGGAGGTCATTAAAGGAAAGACGTTATTCATTGCGGCGTGATCTGTTTGCGAAGTTTCAATCACCAACTTTTAGTTCTGAATGTGAAAATATTTTGCTAGCACCCACCTACTTAGGTAGACATGACCATCCCAATAAAATAAGAGAAATCAGATCGAAAACGGAACGATATAGGTGTTCTTTCTTCCCGCGCGCTATTAGAGAATGGAACGGTAAAGAAAAGTTATGAAAGTGGTTAATGAACCCTCTGCCAGGCACTTTAATGTGATTTGCAGAGTATCTATGTAGATGTAGACACAATCAATGTGGTGGTTGAGAGTGTTAGGAGGACCATTGTTTCTGCTGCAGAGAGTAAAATTCCTTGTTCATCAGGGTGCCCCTGGTGAAAGACAGTACCTTGGTGGTCGTCCTATATCGCGGAAGCCATTAAAGACAGCAGGAGTGTTCGACAGCCATCACTAGACAATCTTATCACCTTTAAATGACTCCGTGCTCATGCTCACCAAATAATAAGGAGATGGAGACAGGAATGTTAAAAAAGGTACGCCTCAAGCTTTGGAGCACATAATTCACCATTACAAGTCTGGATCAAGATCAGATGACTATATGGCTACCTGACACCAGCAGGTATACCTGGTGTTTCTATAAATGACACTGTATGCACGGATCCAATTCACACCACTGAGGCCTTTGCTGAACACTACGCTCATGAATGTACATCTCAAAATTGCAGACCCGCCTTCTGTATGTTAAAACAGTGGGTGGAACACATGATGTTGATAGCTACTGGCCCATCAGCCTCACCAATATTCTCTGTAAACTGCTAGAACACATGGTGAGTTGGTGGTTGTGTTGGCTCCTTGAATATAGGAACATGTTAGTCCCATGCCAGGGTGGTTTCTGCAAGGGTGCTCAACCATGGATAACTTGTTGAATCCATCATCGATGGTGGAAATGGGACAGCAGCTGCTCAAGAGTCTGAAGGAACTGAGATACCAACAGCCGTAAGTATAATGAAATATTCATTCTATTACAACCTGTTTCGGCATTCCACTATGCCATCTTCAGGTCCCTACATCATAGCATGATATCCAAAAGTAGGGATACTAAAACTGGATACATGGACTTCGTCTCTTAGTTGGAAACACCAAAAGCAACTGTGACAACAAGGACTAGTTGTGGATTCAACTAGTCCTTGTTGTCACAGTTGCTGTTGGTGTTTTCAACTAAGAGATGAAGTCCATGTATCGAGTTTTAGTATCCTTGCTTTTGGATATCATGCTCTGATGTAGGGACCTGAAGATGGCAAAGTGAAATGCCAAAACTGGTTGTAATAGAATAAATATTTCATTATACTTACGGCTGTTTTTATCTCAGTTCCTTCAGATGGATAACTTGGTCTACCTTGGATCTGCCATCCAGAGAGACTTTTCTCTATGTCACCACCTGGTAGCGATCTTTTTTGACTTGTCAAAGGCTTATGATATGACGTGGTGACACCACATCCTTTCTGGATTGCACAGGTGGGGTTTCAGGGGCTCACTCCAAATTTTTATCCAAAACTTTTTAGCTCTCCGTACTCTGTTCAAGTCAGTGCCTTCCATAGCTCTTTGCGTATCCAAGGGAATGGGGTCTTCCAGGGCTCTGTATTGAGTGTCCTCCCTCATTGTATGCCGCCAACTTCTGCATATATTTTAGTTCGTTTCGCATGTGTATTGCTGAATGCCACTGTCGCTGCAGGGAGCTGTATTCAAGGCACAGTTGTGGGATCTTGCCTGTAGGTTTAAGTTCCCCTGCCGGCAAAATCTGTGTTATGCACTTCTGTCAGCATTGGACAGTCCACGCACATCCAGAGCTTTATATTGACAATCGGCTACACGATGTTACGGAAACTCATCATTTCTTAGGACTAGTATTTGACTAGCAGTTAAAATGGCTTCCACAAATTTACCAGCTTAAGCAGAAGTGCTGACAGCACCTTAATGCCCTCCGCTGCCTTAGCAATATTACTTGGAGTGTAGTCTACAGTATACTTGTGCATTTATACAAAGCCCTGGTTCTGTCACGGCTCAATTATGCAAGTGTAGCAAATGGCTCCACATCGCCCTCAGCATTGCATGTGCTGGACCCCATCCAGCTTTGTGGAGTTGGAATCGCAACAGGGCATTTCAGATCAAGCTCTGTGAGCAGTCTCCTTGTGGAGGCTGAGGTTCCATCCAAACCACGATCACATTTCCCAAATACAACACTCCATATTCCACAACAGCATCAGAGATTGGGTGTGACTCTTTGTGTGTTTGTCAGATCACTTTTGAGTGAATTTGAGTCTTATCCTTGACCATCTCTATTCCAATTCCAGACGCATACACCACCATGGTGTAACTCGACCTCTACTTTGACTGAAATTGTCGCACTACTCCAAACACACAGTTTACCCTGAGACCCCTCATCAATTTTTGTCAATTCTTGACAGGTACCATGGCACAGCAGTGATCTACACAGATGGTTCAATGGTAGGAGGTTATGACGGCTTTGCTTATATGCATGCAGGACATAACGAACTATGCTCCCTGCCGGATGGCGGCAGTGTATTACTGCAGAGCTGGTAGCCATCATTTGTGCACTTGGTAATATTCATTTCTGCCCTGGAGAGTCCTTCCTCATTTGCAGTGACTCCCTGAGTGGTCTGCAAGCCCACAATCAGTGCTTCGCTTGCTATCCTTTGGTAAAGAGTCCTATATGCAATTGACAAACGTGGGCAGTTAGTAGTATTTCTCTGGAGTCCAGTGCACATTGGGATAAATGGAAACGAGCTGTTTGATAGGTGAGCAAAGAGGCTACCCATAAATCTAACCTTGACTACTGACCTCCATTCGATGTTACACATTCGAGTTCTTGGTTTGTGCAATACTGAATGGTGCACCCTCCAAATACCCAACAAATTAAGGTTGATAGAGAAAGGAGACAACAGATGTGTGAAGGTCCTTTGCACAGACCCCTTGCAGGGACTCTGTTGTTCTCTGCCGGCTCCACATTTGCCATACTTGGCTGACACACAGTCACCTTCTCCATCATGAGGACCCTCCTCAGTGTTGATGTGGTGCACATATGACAGTTGCCCACATCTTCTGGGAATGCCCCAGTTTTTGTCTCTCCGAGGCAGACTTTTAATCTTGCAGACGTCTTAATCCTTGTTTTAGCTGACAATTCCTCTATGGCTACTTCTGTTTTAAATTGTATGATTCATAACAGTGTATTGTATAATTCCATTTGATGTTTAGTGAGTATCCATTATCTATATGTTCTAAACTTGCTTAATATTTTTGGGGAGGAGATTTCAATATCTTATAGAATGGCTGAATGTTCTACTTTCACTTCTGTGAACACTCGGCCTATACACTTTGGAATTCTCTTTTTAATATCTCTTCTTTCTTCTCTTTTACTTGCTTCTTTTATTCTTGACATGTTACATTCACACTTTGGTGTAGTTTAACACAGTTTTACATCCCATTTTAAGATATTTTAAATATCATCTCTGTGATTGGAAAAAGAGACTAATGAGCATTGTAGTTTAGTCCCTTTCAAAATTTGACCAACCAACCTAAAGAGCTAGTTGTGTTTCACAAGAATGATACTTCCTGAATCCATGTTGACTATGAGTCGGTAGGTTGTTCTCTTCAAGGTAGTTCATGATGTTTGAACAAAGTATCTGCCCACAATCCTACTGTAAATTGATGTCAGTGATAGGGGCCTGTAATTTTATGGCTTACTCAAATAAACCAGAGGAGTTGATTTTGTTAAGTGTTTTAAGTTGCTTTACTACTCAAAGGATGTCTACTTCTAAATTACACATTCTGGTAGCTGTTATTGATTCTTGTCGTCTTCCTCCTCTTTTCATTGAAGTTTTATTTTCTTTCAGTGCTCCATCTACTCTTACTTTCTTTCTTTTTGACTTTTCCCTGCTTTTAAAATCAGACAGTAAATTTTCCCATTGTTTTCTGTTAATATCAATTTTGCTACTAATCTCTCCTGCCATGATTTGAGGACTGGGTTGTCCTGCGTCTTGCTGAGTCATAACATTCTAAGGTGCCTGTTGGCAATATATACGAGAGATGTTCCAAAAGTAAGTCTCCTATTTTTATTCATTGAAACTACTGGAGACACACACAACACAACAGCACAGCATCATTTCAGCTATAGGCTGTCATTTCTCCACACAGTCACCACCATTCATCATGCACTTCTGCCAATGATGAATTACAGCCTGTGTGCAGTACTAGTAAAAATCTGAACCAGCTAAGGCTAACCACTTCCTTACACCTTTGACAAAAGCATCTGAGTCTCATCTGTCCAGTGATGCCACTATTCGGAAAATTGACACCATCAACCTCATATTGGCCCAGCAAGTCCTGACAAATTTCCATTCAATGAGTTGTGTTTAATTTTTTATTTATTTATTTATTTCTGTAAGCATCCCTAGGATCCATCTTGTACAGCCTTTGTTACAACCAATATGTTACAACATGGTTTCCAAGGCATTAGTATAACTTTTATTTACTCTGGTATTCATTGTTGCAAGATCATTTCATAAAAGTGTAGGAAAAAAGAACAGGTAATAACTTTAATGTATTTATGTCCACATCACGAACCTTTCATATACCTGAAGCTTATCGCACTCTACATCTTATTTTAGTTGGGTGTGGTGGTTTAGCAGTGAAGTGCTTGACGGGAAACAGATCACAAATTCAAAACCTGGTCAGATCACAAGTTTTTCAGTGTGTATTTTAACCTGTCCTTGAGCTCTCAGCGATATGAGTAGTGGTCAGAAGTGACACGTCGTTCAGATTCTATGATAAACTATAGGTCCCCTTACTCCAGTTGGGTATTTAAGGTATGTTAGGTCCATTCAAATAGTCATTGATGACCAGTTGCAACACTTGCACCAGGCCCTGTTGTTGTTATTATATCTTATTGTTAAAATTGGTTAGTCTGTTTAGCTTAGTTTTATATCATTTTATGCACTCAATTTTGAATGTTTGGAATTAATTAGGGAGAGTATTACAGTTTAGTGTCACAAAGAATCACTTGAGTGTGAGATTGTTAAGTTGAATCTCTAATGAGGCTTATTTCAAAGTATTGTATTAAGAATTATGACAAATGAACATATTAGTTGCTAATAACTCGAGTTCCACCAGGAGGACTGCAGAAAATAATTATCAGGGAGGTGGAGGATCAGCATTCAGTGGGGGTGTCTGTATTACCTTTAAAGTGGACATTGACATCTGAGAAATGTCCAGAACAAATTATTTACATCAAAATCACCGAATGACAAAAGATGCACCACAATGACCTCAATGTTTGGACTATAAGGATCAAAGGCAAACTCATTTGCAGTACTGTTTAGCTAGGTATCCTCTCTTGAAAAATGCATATAGAATCATATTGGTGTAATAGGGTGATAAGTAATGGAATCTGATGGCATGCAGCTACATGGCAAAGGATAGCTATTTTTCAGATGAGGTCTGCAACAGACTTTTGCATTTGGTTCATGACATTCCATAAGTTCTTATCACCCCTATACACAAGTGATGTTATATGCAAGAATGGGTACCTAGCTGAGCAGCACTTCAATATTTGTCATTTCAAAGAAGTTCACTTATGATCATGATGGTGCAAACTTTTGTGGTAACTATGATGCACCATTTTTCATTTGGTGTTAAAAGTGCAAGTTAATTGTTTGTTCTGAGCATTTCTTGGGCGTCTTAGCGTCTCCTAGACATTCATTTTCTCTCTCACTCCTGAATAATATGGTGAGTCAGTAGCACTAATCTTTTTTTTGTCATGACCGTTAACAACAGACATTGCACATTCGACCTCACTCAAGGGGTTCATTATACATAACAACCATCCCATGTCATGCATGAGAATATGTCAGTGTGATATGTCAATAAACCATACCATATTTCTGTAGTGGGGGATTGGGAGTGATTTGAGATGTAATTCATAAAAAAACATTTTGAAAATATAGTTCTAGCTGTATTTGTACCTTGGTATTGTTTGCTAAAATAGTGGATAATAAGACAAATAATGTTTGTTTGCAGCCTTTTTTATCCGTCCATTTTATAAAATGATGCTGAACAAGCCAATTGACTTGAAAGACATGGAGAGTGTTGATTCAGAGTATTACAACTCACTTTTATGGATTAAAGAAAATGATCCAAGTGAGTTAGAACTGA